>JANVCJ010093527.1:0-10196 GCA_026413505.1 Epizoanthus ramosus
AATGTAATGTAATGTAATGTAATGTAATGTAATGTAATGTAATGTAATGTAATGTAATATAATATAATATAATATAATATAATATAAAGGACATTTGCAAAACCTTCAGAGAGAATGACCTGAAGATCACCATTGAAGCAACAAAAGAATTATGAATTTTTTAGACATAACACTCGATTTCAACACGGGCGGACGTATGCCATATTGCCTGTTCCCCAGCATTTTCACGTGACCAAAATCGTATACTAATGCATGATTGGCTGTTGAAATTATGATCGCCCATAGGCAATCCTGTGCCTTTTTGGAACTGAAATCAAAGATGGCGTCTACTCAGAAATGAACAAGAGTATTCAAAGACGGTTATTAAAGTTATGGTTCATCCGCTTTCGGCAAAGGGTTATAAGTTATAAATAAATTGATCACTTTGAGTTTTAAAATATTTATTAGTCTAAAAAATGGCTTGAACTCGCGACTCGTACATGCGTACAACTGAGTTCGTTGTTTCTTCAGCAGTTCTGGTTCAATAAATTAAATATTGGAAATAATTTCCAACCTACTTGTTGTGCAGATGCCTGCTTCAGGCAACAAAGCAACTTGGTGTTGGTAGTCTCGGCATGAAGCGACTCGGTGAACTTGTACCAGATGCTGACGATCTAATTTTTCATTCGATCTAATTTTTATTCTCCATAACCTATAGGTGGTTTTCACAAAAAATGGTGTCCGAGAAGAAACTAATATTAGAACAATAGTCGGTTTTGTGAATGTGATGAAGAAAATGGACGACCCCTAACCCAAATTATTGACGATCGGTTCCTAATGTTTCTTTCTCCTGTGTCAACATCTCTTGCCCACTCTTTTGTTTCTCATCTCATGACCAAACAAGTTATTTTATCAAACTTCGCACAGTCTAGTCACCTCCACTCGAGGAGCTTGTCTTCCTTGCTAAGATTTATATTGCACATTTTCATTGGTCAATGAATACGAATACCGTAAATACCGGTAGATAGGCCACACCCGTGTATTGGCCTCACCTCAAACTTTTGACCCTTATCTCTTTTGAAAAAAACAATTGGCTCAAAATACAAGTGCGCCCAGACGCAACTGTTGAAGTAAGACAATAAAAGTAGAAATCATTAGTCGATCGATACCATTTAACATTTTAGGTTGTAAACTCATTTCCGTTAGTTCGAAAGGTACTATAAAAAGCCTTGAAGACATTCTTGATTTAGCCTCCGGGCAGTCTTACTTGTTAATTTTTGGGCGCGAAGCAAACCGCGCGAGGAATGGGGAAGAGGGGAGGGGGAAGGTGAGCCTGCACGGAAAGTAGTTACTTTTGTCTGCCGCCCCTTGTGGTCTATGATGTCATAATGAGAGTTTGGATGCTTTGAATTCCAGTTAAAACAACTGATTTATACAGGTGCACGTTTTATTTTGCTGGGAACTTAACTGAAGATAAATTATAACAAGATTATCGATCACAAGCTCTATTGAACCCCCAAATAAACTGGTTGAACGGGAAAGAACTTAAACTAGGTAAATTTCTCTTTTCCCGCTTCAACAGACAACAAACGAAAGGAGCGTGCATTGTCGCACTTGAATGAGGATCTGGAAAGCTACAGCAAGCATATGTTTCAGTGTTAAACAAAATACAGTGAAGAACGGCATTTCAAGGCAGTTAAATCACGGAGGTACAACTGAGAGAAATTTTCATCCCGATTGTTTTATTTGGATTTTTAAATCTCAAAATAATTACAAAAATACAAGCTCAATTCAAACTGTCGCGTTCATTTAAGTCTGCATGTACATCTGAATTGTAAACAAATAACCGCTGGACTTTGAGTTTCACAAGAGCTGATACGGCAGTTACGTCATAATAATAAATTAAAGTATCTCGACCACCCCGCGCGCATTGCATTCTGGGTAGGTACATTTAGCATGCATTTCGCCATTTTGTTGTTACAGGGTTTCTTGCTGAACTAAGAGTGCTTTCAAAATCCTCGAAAATCTTTGCAATCCTGCAACTGATTATCATAGATAACGTTCCAATTGGTTTGTCCATTACAACTCTTTTCGTTTTTGTATTGCTTTCAAAGCGGTGTGTTATTTTCAGTGTACTGAAGGATCACGGTTGGTCGAGATACTTTAATAAAACAATAAAAAAAACACTCACGCATATTGCGTATGGTATGATTATAGCCAACTGGGTGCTGTGTCTATTATCTCATATCCAACGCGAGTTTACAGTGTAATAATTGTTAATTATATCTAACATATCTAACCTTGGGTCTGATTCAAACAGATGTTGGGTTCCATTTCCATGGTGAATGTCCCAGTCGACTATTAGCACCCTGACGAGAGAGTATATGCACTGGTCGTTACAACCAAGAATTATAAAATAAATTGAGGATATTACACGGTAGCGAGAAGATATGGATTTTATCTTCGAGTGGCAATTCTTGTCACGAGAAGATAAAATCCAGATCTTCGAGCATACTGTGTAATGTTCTTTTTGTTATATGGAAAACAAAATATCAGAATAAGACAAGGTTTAGGAAACCTAGAAATGCAAAATATGCCACTCGGGGCCGGGATGTAGAGTCGTATAGATTCTACAAGTAGTTTAGTTCTCAGTAAGACACTCTCATCCATATAATAACTACACATAACACATGCTGTGATTGGTTGAAAGCTGTTTACCATAACTTGACGGAAAACATATTTAGAAACTATTCATTGTGAGCGCAGTTTCATCGTTTAATCAATAAAGTAAATAGCAAACATTTCCTGTCATACAATGAGTTATGGTAACACTTGTGAAAGTTGTGGTGAAAACGCAAAAACTATGGAAACTCTAATCTTTGCTCGAGCTACCACAGCTATCCGTGTTCTCTCAAACTTGAATTTAATTGTCACTATAAGTCGATGGAAAATAGGGTACATAAATACTGCGGAATGTATTGACAATCACATGGTCTTTTACTTGGAATAAATCAGTGAGCATGAGAAAACAGTTACACTACAAGATTATATAAATGTACCTGGCAGAAATGCAAGGCTTTAAAGAGGTACATGTCGTCATTTTTTTCCAAAATTGCAGGACAAAAACTCATTTTCTTCAGAAACGTTAATTTTCAGCGACCGCTAGCACAATTCAAAGGTTTGTGATAAATACGTTATATATAGATCTTTTATTTTGTTATTATTATTATTATTATTTTACTTTTGTACTTCACCACCGATCCACTAAATCTAATTATTCTGTAATCTGGTTACCTGGCTCCTTTAGCCCCTATGGTTATTCCAGGTAACCAGTACCTAACTATCTTTTCAATTATTTTATATATATTTATAAGTATTGTAAATTAAGGTACAAAAATAAATTTGTTGTTTTTGTTGTTGTTGTTATTGGGAGAACAATGAATAGCTTCAAAGAGAAGCAAAAGGTTGGACCAGACTATCAAGAATAAATTATTGGCCTAACATTTTTAGATTACTGTCAATAATAACCTTTACTTCAACAGGGTAGCGTAGCCCTTTCAGTTTCACAAAACAAAATGAATATTATCAAGTGGGACCCTAGTTACAATTATAATTAAAAGATACATGAAATTACAAGAATACTTAAATAAAATGTACATGTACATTATATATATATAGTGACTAGGCACACACATCAATATAGTAAATGATAGACTGCAAAACAGCCCCTTTCTTTGCCAAAAAGTCTGAAAATCGATCCCCAAGTGAGTTTTGGGGAGAGAAAGAAGTTGCCTGGCTGGGGGAAAGGAGGAGTGTCTCTCTCCCCATTCCTTCGTTCCCCCAGCTGCACGGCTTTTTTCTCTCTCCAATCTCCCACTTTTCAACTGTGTGCCAAAACTTGTTCGGGGACCAATTTTTCGACTTTTTGGCAAAAAAGGGGCTGTTTTGCAGTCTAAGCAGGCCCGGCAGAGCCGGTCCGGTTGGTCCGGCCTTGGCCGGACCAACTTTTGGGCCATTTCATCACTTTTTTTATTTTTTTATTTTTTTTTATTTAAAACATTTAAATATGTTTATGGTTTCGATTACAAATTTCTTGAATCAAACAGTTACACACGCTTCATATCAATAAATATTGGGTGCGAGTGCAAAGCACTCATGTGAAAAGTCCGTGAACACGAACTTACTCAATGATAAATTGAATCGCAAATCGCTTCAAAACAACATAAAATCCTGGAGTTCTTCCAACCAACGTTTAACAACATATAAACATCAAAAGTATTAGAATTGAATGAATAATCTTGAGTATATACAACTTGAATAACGAAGATTATTACTCGTGAACATCATGGGACTGATTTAAACATTTGAGATTGTGCAAATGCCCATGAAACTAATAAATTTTGGTTAATTTGTTCCTTATTCTTGCTGTAATTTTTCGTTCATTTTTGTGCGAATTTCTCTCTCAAAACGCACCAAATAACATCTGAGAGAAGCTAGATTTAAAAAATTTTCGGGGGAGCATGCCCCCGGACCCCCCTAGTTTACTCGCGCCTACAGCGCTCGAACCGGACCAACTCCAGACAGCTTCCGCCGGGCCTGCTAAGGGCGCTTTCCATTTGTCGGGTCCGGCCAGTCTGCAGGCCAGGCAGTTTATCACCCTATATTTGTACAACAACACTGTACCAGAATGGGTGAACTGCTCAGTACTTCTACTCCAGTAGCGGAGCCATTCTGGCCTAAACCAGGTCCCTAAATTGCCCATTCCATTTGCTTGGGCCGGCCAGACCGGCCAGTTATGACAAATGGAAAGCGCCCTAAGTAAATAACAGAATCATGTACATATCTTACCCAACATTATCAAATCAGCATCTGCACCATTCAGGCAATGTCTAGTGTTAGGATTATGATCTGGAGATGCTGTAAACAACAAATAATTCATTCACAATTAGTTTAATTAACTTAATTTAACTTAATTTACAACTTACACTAAATCATCACACTATATATACATGTATTACTAAAACACTGTTCAAATTACAGAAGAAGAACAATGGTATGATAACAATAATAATAAATAAATCTCAGGGATTTCTCAAGAACTTTTCAGGGACTTTTCATGGGCTTTTCAATGATTTTTCAAGGACTTTTTAAAGAACTTTTTAAGGCCATTTCAAGAACTTTGAGGCATTTTCAAGGACTTTTCATAGACTTTTCAAGGATTTTTCAAGGACTTTTCAAGGTCTTTTCAAGAAATTTTCATGGGTTTTCAAGGTCTTATCAAGGACTTTTCAAGGACTCTTGAAGGACTCTTCAAGGGCTTTTCATCACAGACTTTTCAAGGGCTTTCATTCATTCATTCTTAGGACAGTCTTGATTTCACAGGGAGCCCAACACCAGATTTGCTTTGTGTTCTCCCTATGGTCAAATGCAAGTAAAACCAAGTTACTTACTCCAACATGACAGATCTAAATTCGATATACATGTAACGTACATAAAATATTGATAACAAAGACATTCATTCCTATCTTACAAAGCAATGTAAAGCAGCTGCTTGTGTCTATAAATTGTGATACAAACACACCAAGTATGTACATGTACAGTATGTATGGCATTTAAGAACAAGAGAAACATGTGACTTTGCATTCCATCATGTACTTTTAATTATAACGTCCAGCATGTTTAAATATAGAACACTTGTTCAATTCAATTGGGACTTGTTCATTATAATCGGGACTAAATCCTGTTATGCATTATTGGCTGTTATTGACCATTATATCCAATCACAGACGACCTGACCTGACCCTCGGTTACTCCCAATAACGTTATTCGCTAATGGGGCTGTTATAGCCAATGAGAGTCCTGTTAGTCAATAATAGGATAACAACCGATAACAGTGATGTGTTAAGTGAATAACGTTATTGAAAGTGACCAATTGGATGCAGTTGGCACTGTCAGCAGTCACTGGACAAAAGATAAGGTTGCGCACTGCAAGGCTGTTAGCTAGTCCAAAACAGTTTACAGAAACAGCCACTAGATACCTTTCTGCCTTCGAATGTATTCCATTATCTTGTGCTCTCCCTCACCAGGTACAGTGGCATCTGACAGAATCACCTGCACACCATAAAACATGCTCAACTTCTTCTAATCTATCGACTTTCATTTCCCAGAATGGATATATATATACATTTGTACATGTATCTATTGAAATAATTCGGAACTCATACTCTTATACAATCATGTAGTTTAATCACAGTACATAAAATAACCCATGGATTATTAACAATAGTGTGATCAACAAACGAGAACACTAAAGTTCACTCAGCTTCCCATCCTTCCGAGGTCGGTAAAAAAAACACAAAGTGAGTAATTGGAAAACAACAGATTACATTAAGCTAGTTACCAGCGATTGCTTTGACTAACACCACATCCAACTAATGAATCCCACATTGTTAATCACAACTAGAACTGTTTGTTCTTGAGCAGAAAAGCCAAAAATAGAACTACTAAGAGGAATCTGTAAGCAACAAAACGCCTAATTTCTCTTCACAGAAAATACAAAGTCAAACACATTACTCATTACTACCTGGTACATGCAATGATTATGATTTATAGAAGCAAAACTTTGCTAATTCATAACATCTAGCCCACAATGGAGCCAGCAGCATAACTGTTGAAAGTTTTTCTACCAGGCTTACCTTAATATCCCTCCAACCAGGGTCATTGTTAAGTCTGTCAGCAATGTAATATCTGAGGCATTTTGATAGATTAGCCATGAACTCAGTTCCCTGCAAGTACAAGGGAATGCTGTCAGGGGATTCAAGTTATTCCATGGATACATGAACAAAATATATAATAATGCCCTTACAGTTTACTCAATTATAAGTAAATTACTCAAATATTACTCAATTATGTATTAATCTAAATTAACTGTACATGTATGTATATGTAGTGGACCAGTTATTGCCACAATGGACCTCTATCATTGGCAGCCCTCAAATTTCTACATACATGTAGTACATGTACACCTTTTGACACAGGTCTGCTGGACACTCACATATGTACATGTACATAATAATACATACATGTATGTACATGCCCAGATGAGTGTCGTGTCCCAGTCAGACTGTTAGAACTGTAACATCTCAGGAGTCTATAGACATCCTGCCAGGTCTTAACTGAACACCAGTTCTTCATTCTTTAATCAGGAAAGTGTAATAAAATGTCTTAAGCATCTCAAAGATATTGTCAGAAATCTTGTGTGTTTGTAACAATAGCATATCTATATAATATACATGTATGCATGAGGATCACAAGGTTTACATGTACTTTCCAGGAAAAGTTGAATTTTAGATCTTCTGAAATGAAACTGTACATGTATCTCAAAAACTTGAAGCCAAATATGACAAAAATAACTTGCAAGAATTTCAATTAGTTCACTTATAATATTTTCTTGAAACTGTTAGAAACGAGCAGGCAGAAGCTGTGATTATTGATTATTTTATATTTTATTGTGAGTCTAACTCTTACCGGAGTAATACAGTTGCTGTCGAAGTGTTCTGATTTTTCCTTCTCAAGTGGGAGAACAGCTCCTAAAAATTAACAGCAAAGTACATGACTGTATATATAGAGGATATTACATGGCCACGCTGAGATACAATTGGTATCTCCAAGTGGCCATGTAATATTTTGTTTATTATTCACTAAGCCATAAATGTCGGAAATCGTCGGAAAATCTTCGCAAATCTTTGAATAATCTTAAGAAGTCTTTGGTAATTTTTGGAATATTTTTGGAAATGGTCAAAATGCTTGAATTGGAAAGTATTTTTTAACATATTTGGAAATTTTTCGAAAAATTCCGAAAATGTTAAGAAAATCTTCAGAAAACTTTGGTTATCTTCGGAAAATGTTCAGAGACAATCGGAAGTTACATGGCTACTGTCACACTAGGGTTACAAGGTGGCTGCGGCTTTTAAACGACTAGAGAGTGCTACAGGGAAAATTGTTATTTTTCACATGTGATTAAATACGATATTTCATCACATGTGAAAAATAATTATATTTCACGTATAAATCCTGGTAATTTATGGCTTAGTGAATAATAAAAGTTATTACTATTTTATTATCAGATTACAGTTAACAAGCAGTGATTTAATTAGTTGTTGCTGCTGTTTTGTTTCAAACTGTTACAAAGAAGTCAATCATAATGTACATGTAACAGACCTTCCAACTCTCTCAGTTTCATGGTTTTAGGTGTCATCTCACGGTCTCACGGTTTATCCTCTAAATCTCACGGTTTTCCTAATCGAATGAGTTCTTAATCAAATACAGCCCAAAATGAAACTTGTGTGTTACTTTATGCATTTCTTGGCACTTGTTGCAGTTTTCTCATTGAATTCCGTCTTTGAAACTTCGAATCCATACAATGTTTCACGGGGAATTTGAGTGCAAAGTCCCCTGGGAAGGAAGCTTCATTGGTTCCTCGTGCTAAAATGTAATTGTTTGGACATTGCTAGTATGGTTAGTCTTGTATTTTGTTCATTTTGGAACATTTTTATAAATCTCAAGGTTTGGGACCTAAATCTCAAGGTTTTCGGGGAAATTTTTGAGACCTCAAGGTTTGGGGGTTTCAGAGGTTGGAAGGTCTGATGTAATGTTACTCAGTGTTCATAAAATTATCCCTTGATAACAATTTCCATTCATCCACGAACATGAAAGCACATAAAAACTACAATAGATACTTATTCTTAAATACTGATTTGTGAATTGAGGAAATTCAAAACTTTGTGTAACATTGTTTGGTATGAATATTTCTGTTCACAGAGCAACACATATTAATTATAATAAATACTATGTAACACCAGCTGATTTAGATAACATTTCCTGCATGCAGCCATCTTAAAAGATGGTGCAATACAATGAACTACTGTATTGTCCTATGTTTCTTCCAAGAGAGTGCAGTCTATACAAGTCATGTACTTAAGTAATTATGGAAATTAACCATCTGTATAGCAGATATTAGGGACCTTAAGCAGATAGAACAGCAATGGTACGACAACAACTGTAAAGGAGCATGAAACATTAGTAGTGTATTCATTAGGAATCCCAGTTCTTGGGCATAGTGTACAGTACATGTACCGTAACAAGACAGGTTCATTTCCATGTTGCCACTCAACAAAACCCACAATTTGCACCTTTCACACAGACTGTGCATTTGGGAAGATGACTATGAACAAATGGCGACCTTCATGCATTCATGGTGCTTATTGTATTCTGTAATCAAGCCTTTTGTTTTCTCCCATTGTCGTTGGCATTGCCATCCTGTTCAATGTTCAATGTTCAATTTATTTAGCCAAATGTATATACAATAAACTAAAATAAATATAATCCAAAGTTCCCTTGTAACCTGTGGTATAGTTTGTGAAAGGTAAAGGTAAACCATCACATGTGCTGGTTGCTTAAGGTCTCTAATGAAAAACCAAGGAGATGCCCAGTGATATCAATCATATAGTAAACATAATTATTATAGGGTCAGCCAGCACTAAGAATAAAGACCAGCTCACCTTTTTGCTTGAGTTCAGCACGTATTCTACTAACGTCTTCAACTTTCTCTCTAAACAAACAGTTACACAAATTATGATCACTCTGTTCCATTAAATCTGTGCCAGTCCACTCTCAGGACCCAAATAATCATACAAGTGGCACATATGTACAATCTTTATTGTCAATCTTGAAGTTCTATACAGCTCTTGTTCAGGTTTAGATTATTAATCATTTTAGGGATACATGTATCATTATGTATGCCACCCGTTACCAACCTTATTTGGTGTAACCGCACAACTGTTAAGTATTAGCCTCTCTCATCAGTGAACCATTTCTGTCCATAAAGCTAGGAAGATCCTTTTGCTCAAGATTTTAGTCTCAACTTGTAAATTATCTGAAAAGCTGATCTTCTGCTTTATATTAACTACCCAGTACTGGAGAGATTACATGTACCCAGTACATCTTTTTTTTGTGTACATGTAATTATGTGAAAATAAACAACCATCAAACCGTTCTTTTACATGTAGTTTCAGGAAATTGATAGCATACAAGTCACATTGCACTCATCTAGTGCAAACTGAAGTTAATTTGTGTAGAACTCCTTCCGGGGGGGGGGGGGGGGGGGGGGGGGGGGGGGGGGGGGGGGGGGGGGGGGGGGGGGGGGGGGGGGGGGGGGG
>JANVCJ010093538.1:0-10196 GCA_026413505.1 Epizoanthus ramosus
AGACCCCCCCCCCCCCCCGCACCAAAAAAAACATACATCAATATTTTTTAAAACCTTTTCTGCGCCGGCCCAGTACCCCAGTTTTTTAAATTGATCTTTTTATTCGATCAGGTTTTAAAATTTCAGCAGCAACTTCAGTCGGTGTTCGAGTAACATTTCGGCACATTAACGAGCATGATTTCAAAAAATTTCTAGTATAATATATACAGGTAATGCAGATACTTGCTTTAATTTTTAATACTAATTTCATTTTATGTAACGTATTGCCCATTATTGTTTTGAAATGCCTTGGATATACTCATAAGTCTTGTGCTGCGATTTTTTGTTAACTTTTTTGTCTCATTCTCATTACTTTTCTTAAGAAACTTTATGTCATGCAAATATTTTTTTCTTATTTTGTAAGGTAATATATGTATGGAAATTAAAAAAGCTGTTGAACTATATATTGTTAAATAAAACAAAACTTCTTATTTTATAAACGATTATATGTAAATTACTACCCATTTCACTTAACAATTTCTTTGATTTTGCGGTAGTTCATTTATAAAAACACCCTCCCCCGCTGTTTTATTGCGTTTTCAACAGTGTTTTGTTCTGATATGATTGTGGTGACGATATATCGATGGTTCATTACCTATGCAAAATGTTTTGTGCGCAAGGAATTCCCAGCAGGGAGGAGTTATCATAAATTAGCATGAATACAAGAAGATTATCATAATAATATCGTGGCAGCTGTCAATCAATCGGTGGTGTGGAAGGCAAGGCCCGCCAAAAGCTCATTTTTTGCGTTTTGAGTGACACGAGGTAAGCTGCCACTCAATGTCGCCTCATGCATTTTCCTTTTTCATTAGGGAACCAATTGTACTCTTTCAACCTCCCATACAAACACATTAACACGGTTAAGATTATCATTTCATTTGGTCTTCCTGCCGAGCTTGAAGACAACCAAAATGGTTCCCATGTATAACACGATGTTTTTGCCTTCTCTCGACAGCCGAACGAAATGGAAGGCCTTGCAAATCGAGTGCCTTCGACTCATATTCTTGCAACACCACCAAGCCTTGCAGTTTCAACTCATTATGGTCTGTCGTCGAATTCTCCAGCGCAACAACTGCAGGACAAACTACCCCCGACTTACGAAGAAGCTCAGATGGCAGCCCAAAACGCAGAATTGCAACAGATCGGCAACTTGGAAGGCGACAAGTTGATCATCTACCGCCATCCTTTATTCCCACTGCTTGCAATGATGTTTGAGAAATGCGAACAAACAACCCAGACTAGCGAGTGTCCGACGTCCCAGACATTCGACAATGACATCAAAGATTATATACTACAGCATCATCGCGAAGGAAAACCTTTCTACTCCGACGATCCGGACCTTGATGGACTGGTAAGTACGCTTGTACGGTCAAGCTTATTTCAAACGGCACTGCATTTTGGAGAGAAAACAAGGAAATTGACGAGACATGTAAGCGTTAAAATGTAACCTAAACACACGTTGCTTTCTCAGATACAAAATAACTCAATTGTGACGAATCATTCAGTCAGAAAGAGAGTCCAATATGTCATTACGATGGAGTATCTAATTGTCGTTGAAAATAAGCAGAAAGGGTTTAGAAATAGGAGTTACGTACGCGTGGGTGATATATCGATCAGCCGTTTGATCTTTTCTTTCAGGAAGTTGCGTCAGTGCTTGTAATGTAGCTGCACTTCTAATTCTCTTTCCGTCGAACTGTTTCAAACAAAATAGCGAATGTTTTTATTGGGCCTAGTAAAATAATACCACGAAAAGCGAACAGGTTAAAATATTGTATAATGTTGCTCTTTAGTAATGAAGATATTTTGTATTTTAATTATTTCCTTAGCAAGTTAAAGCTTCAGACCTTCAGCGCGGCTTTATATTTTCATAATTCTGTGGTGGGCAACATGTCATATGCTCTTTAGAATCATCTTAGACTAAGATCACGCTTTGGATGGTTGTGGCGACTAATTTGTATTCTCTTGGTTTTCAAGTTTTTCCTGTATATTTTGTTTTGGGTTTATATGGGTGGTAATATATCCATGCGGTTGGGGGTTAATATTTACATTAAACATATCATTTGAAAATGTATATTTATTCTGTGACCATATTCAATACTTTGACGTATTGTAATAATTTCAAACACTGATATAGTGCTTAGATCAGTCGGTTTAATATATTTAATATTAAAAACTGGTTCAATAATTATTTATTACACTTTATATATAGTATTAATATTTTGGAATATTTAAAATTCAAATTGCATCAAAATAGAAATTGCCTGAATGTGCTGTGCTCAGTCTCACTGAGGCTTAAATTATTTTTATACACAATAATAATAATAATAATAATAATAATAATAATAATAATTTAATATTTATATGGCACACTTTAGCTTTTCATTAATTAAAAATAATTATGCTCAAATGTACCTAACAAATTTAAAAATCGAGATAAATAAAAGCTAAGAATATATTACATATTGATAAATTCTAGCATTGAGATATATCTAAAAAACCTAAAAATATTTAATAATGCTAAAAGATAAAAAAGCTAAAGCTTTTGAAAGGCTTCCTTGAAAAAATGGGTCTTTAATGTAACCTTAAAAATGTTCAGTCTCTGCTGCTCCTATATCATGTGGCAGTCTGTTCCAAACCATAGTGGCTGCCATAGTAAATGTTCTGTCTTCAAGGAGCTCTAAATTTGATCACATACTTTATTGAGAATGTTCATGTGGGGAGCACCAGTCCTGTATGTATCTTTATAGATCTGTTTTATATTATCAAATGGACAAATTAATGGTCAGCAGCTGTTTTATCCTGCAACACAGAAATGCATGGCACAAAGCTCTGCTGTTTGGAGGTATGCATGCATACCAATAAGACTGTCAGAATCCTAACTAGTGGTGAAACTGTGATTTGAACTAAATGGTTTGATGATTGAAAAACACTCACCATCTGTCTACCATTTTTGAGCAAAATGAAGATGAAACTAAAAAGTTATCAACCTTGGTATGGTAAGTTAGTATGCTCTGAATTGTGTGGACAGCTTGATAAGTCTGTTTGCTTTTCATTCTGAAAGAGAAATTATATCATAAACTAACATTGTTTACCATGCCATGTGTCGATATCTCGTGCATCAAAAGTTACCTCAAAAAAACTTCCAGAAATGTTCAAGTTCCGAATGATCAACACGAAGGTAAAACCCAAACATCAGAACCAGCACATCACATCACATCACTTCTGTAAGATTTCTATTACAGGACAGTATGCAAGTGTCGAGTGTTCAGCCAGCTGCCACTGATCAGCGGTCCAATTAATATGATACATTTGCAGTAATAATTAATGAATAAAAAATCACAAGCGATCCAGGCCACTGTGTCTTGGATGTGGTATATTTGTGCAAAATGCAAGGATTATGTTCGGAAAACATCCACTTAATACAGGTTAGACTGTATTTGGGACAACGAAAGGATGGCCGCCTGGGGGAGGGGGGAGGCCCTGCCTGAAAGGGGTACCTTTTTCAGACTGGAGGGTCAGGAAATTTGTTGTTTTCGTATAAAAAAGGGTATGTTTAAATTTATTTATTTTATTATTTGAGGTATAGAAAATGGTCCTGTATTTTAGGTCGAGGTATTTTAAAGGATCACCTTTTTGGCTAAAAGTGGTATATAAAAGGGTAAGGGGTCCAGACTCTGGGCGGAGCCCCCCCCCCCATATAAAGACTTATGGAGTACCCCCGGGGGTGGCCGCAACTGTTTAATAGTGGTGACTACTTAATAGAGGGGCAATTTACAGTAAATGACTGAAAATTTTGGGGACTTAGAGAAAAGGTTGTTTAATAGACGGTGACCACTCAATTAATACAGATTCAGCTGCCGTTCTATAACAGTAATCTCCTTAGGAATTCAAGGCTCTAATAATAAAGCTTTCTTTGTCTGTGTCTCTTTTAGATGATCAAGGCAATTCAGGTATTGAGGATTCATCTTTTGGAACTTGAGAAGGTCAATGAACTGTGTAAAGACTTCTGCCAGAGATATATTGCCTGTCTCAAGGGAAAAATGCAGAGTGAAAACCTTCTTCGTAGCCCAATGACTGCCTATAACTCCCCAACAATGAATATTATTAGTCCAAGCTTGTCACCATTAGCCAATATGCAGCAACAACAGCAGCAGCAGCAACAACAACAACAACAACAACAACAACAACAACAACAACAGCAACAACAACAACAGCAACAGGCACAACAGCAGCAACAGCAACAAGTCTATGTTCCACAGCAGTTAGCATATTACACACAGACTGCAACTCCTTGTACAGTTGCCATGCCAACTCCAACAGCAACAACTATTCTTGGGACACAGGTACAACAACAACCACAACAGCCGCAACAACCACAACAGCCACAACAACCGCAACAGCCACAACAACCACAGCAAGTTGTTGCAACTGTTACATATGCTCCACAGAACATCACACAAGTCACACAACAAGGGCAGCAAATTGTCGTCACGCAATTACCACAGGCCCAGCAGCAGATGGTTGCACCCACTTCACTTGCCTTCACCAACCAACAAAATCTGGTGACGTTGCCAAGTACCCCATCAACACCCACGACAAGTTCAACTTCTGTTCCAGTTGGGTCACCTGCTGAGATCATTGTCCCATCAACTGTTCCGCTGCCAGCATTAGACTCTCCCACAGACAATACAGATGGAAAGAAAAAGAGTGCGAAGAGAGGTATTCTACCTAAACAGGCTACAAACATAATGAAGACTTGGCTTTTCCAGCATTTGGTAGTAAGTACAAGACTTTACTTGCATTATCTAAAATAATTGTTTGTGTGCACTTTTCTACAAATGTTTCAACACTCACTTGGTAACATCTAATTGAAATTATTATTGCTATAATTGTTGTTGTTGTTAAATTATTATTATTTGAACAAAGTATCCTTATCCATAAATATGTTTTGCTTTAATAATTTGCTTTTTGTAAGTAAAGTGTGATGCCAAAGTTTCTGTGTAATAAATACTTCCCAGCCACATAACTAGCTCTTGTTTGTGGGTAGCACCGTAACGGTTGTGATAAAATGTTCATTAGATATATATTAGTTACATTTATTCCTGCAAACTACAAATTTAATATCAGACTCTTTTGGACAAATTTTGCAAATAACAATCTCTTATCATGTGCGTTTTGTGTGGTGTAGAAAAAACTACAAATTAAAACGATCTTTTGCATATGGTTATCACGTCTCTTCCATTCTGATACTGTATTGATTTGTTATTTCATTTTAGCATCCTTACCCAACAGAAGATGAGAAAAGAGCCATCGCTGCTCAGACAAACCTCACAATACTTCAAGTAAACAACTGGTAAGTGTTGTAATGTTGTACTGTGATATTATTGCAAGCAAGTTCGGTGATTTCCCTTGCTTTTGGGGGTGTCTTTGAAAAAAGACATTGATGAAAATAAACAAAGAAAAAACAATGAAAAAAGACATTGATGAAAATAAACAAAGAAAAAACAATGAAAAAATTGAAAAAAGACAAAGGAAAAGTGGGATTGGGGGGGGGACAAGGGGGAAATAAGATATAAAATCTGGCAAAATTTAATTTGTACATGGACCACAAATGTTGCTCACATACCAAGTACTTATGTGGAAGTTCCCATATGTCGACAATCACCAGATCCTGATCTTCTCCCCCAAAACATGAACATGCATATGTGTGCAGTTGGTGACAATCTTGATGAAGATTTTCTTGTTTGACCTTGTTCCATAATATGTGATAACGTATATTAATGTATGTGTTATACAGGTTTATAAATGCTCGTCGACGAATTCTTCAGCCCATGTTGGATGCCAGTAATCCTGAAGGACCTAAGGCTAAGAAGTCAAAGATTCAAAGTCGACCTGCACAGAGATTTTGGCCAGAGTCGTTGGTTCCAAGTCAGTACAACACTGTTCCAATTGCCCCTGCTCCAGCGACATCGCAGGCATCAGTGTCTGGTGGAGTGCCAATTGCAATGCCAGCAGGGATTGCGATGCCTGGGGGAGTTCACATGCAACCTGGCGTAGCAATGCAGGCAGTTGCAGTGCCATCAGGTTCCATACAGAATGTTGTTGGGTTACCCACCGGCGTTTCAGTGCCAGCCGGTATGATTCCAACTACCATCAACATGCCTCACAATGTCCACCCAGGGTCCATTGTGGTGGTTACATTACCGCCAAATGCAAATGCTGTCCCTGTGTCTTCGGATGTGGAAGGTAATATAGTCATGTCAACAACAATGACATCGACAGCAAATTCCGCACAGGTAGAGGCAGTATCAACGGACAGTATTACACCTATGCTGGGCAGTGTGCAGCAGGATAGCCCCACCCTTCAGAACTCGCCGTTACCCACCATGGCTCAGAATGGTGGTGACAGTAGGCTCATTGGCTCACCTGCCCACATTTCTACATCTCATGTTGACAGCCTCACAGTTGATGGATTGTCAATGGATGGAGTAACAGTCACATCTGGCCTTGTCAATTAGCTATCACTTCAGGATTATGGTTAGTGTAACACTTGAAAATGTTCTGGTATATGAAAACAGTGAACTTCATAAAAACTGAGCATGGTTTCACTTTCTCATTCCCACAAAATGTGTTGAGTACATGGCACATGTATACAATCGCCATCAGCAGTGAAAGTTCTTCAAAACCATTTCCTGTTGGCAAGAACGTGCCATTTATTTCTGCAATTCAGTAGTGACTTAAACCAATTTACATTGCCTTTATCTGTGTTTTTAATTTACTAGACAAAACTATACAGCTATCTGATATTTTCTGTGAAACTTATTCCAAGAAAAATACTTTCTATACTTTGTTGCTTCTTCCTGTTGTTGAACCAACATTGCAGAAATATAGTTTCCATATATGAGCAATAATAACATCAACTCAGCAAATATTTTTTTCTTTCAACAAGAAACACTTCCAGGAAATTACTAACCCTTACATCAAGTATTAATGTGTAAAATCTGCTCTGATTTTCCTTTGTAATGAACCTTTCTTTTTACTTCAGTGCCTCTAGATCTATTTAGCCTAGATGTTGAAGTTGTTATATTGTAGGAGTTAGAGTAGTAATCTGCGATGGATCTTGGGATTCAGTGTCTGGAGTGACAAGTTAATATTAAGTATATTATAATTGTTACTGTTTAATCTAAACAAATAGAAGTCATCAGCAAGTGCTGTGTTGGCAGGGACTGAAACAACTGTGAGTAAAGTAAACTGCCATTAATAATGTATACTCTTTAGTAATGTTATATAATTTTATCAGGCAAAGCCTGGATTTAACTCCAAAGCATGTTAAAAGCTATTTTAAGTATAACAGAAAAGAACTTAATAATATTTTATTTATAGGACCATGAGATTTAAAAAGTATATATCAAGTACATTCAATCATTTATTCGTCAACAAACATAAAGACAATTACAGACTGTATTTTCTCTATTAATCCCCTCTCTCCCATACTGCAAGTATATTTGTGGCAGTACTGTTGTTAGGCAGCTGTGTTGCAGTAAAGATACTTGAGGTCATTCTGGAACGTGTTTTCAGCATTGATTTTGTGGTGTCATCACAGTAACGGCCTCACTCTCAGTGTGGAAAAGGTATGTTTGCTGTAAGAAATGTTAATTTTATACATCTTCCAGCTGTCTGTCTCTGAAGTTCACTTCTCTTTTGTTTACTGAACAAATTAAAATTGTTTGATAATATTGATAAACTGTACGAAACATTGTTCGTGTGGGTCCTTAAAAGCATCTTATTGTATCATTAAAGTCCTTAAAAAGTCCTTAAATTTTGATTTGATTTGAGTTTAGGAGAAGAACCCTGTCTATTGCAAATATAGTAATAGCATTCAATATTACTTTAGAGTATTAAGATTGATCTACACTCTGTAATTTAACAAGCCATCTCCTTCTAATGACCCTTCGCTCCCTTTAAAATTAGTAAGCCCTATCCACGGTGAGGGGGGCACATAATAAAGAAAATACAGCGACTGTAGTCTTGCAACACGTCATCATACATTTCTTTCAGAGATATATTTCAGAGGGTTCCTTTATTCTTGTAACGTGGCTGTTTATAAAAATCCATGTACCAATCTTATAAGTAGTTAGACGTGAAGAATCTATTGGACTGAAAGGGTTCAATCTCTTTCTGGCTACAGTATAAAATAGCTTAATTTTGCACAAACATTTTAGTATGTACAGTCACACCTTCTGATAACTAGATCAAACTTTTAGAGAAAAATCAGGTTGAGTGCTGCAGGTACGAGCATGTATAGCTAGTGGTTAGGATTTTTTCCAAGACATCAAGAGTTGTTTAAGGTTACCGTTTACCTTGAGAGGTGTTTTTGGTTATCAGTGTGTAACTTTGTTTTAAAATATGCATCGGATTCCCACAACCTATGTATGAATGGAAAGCTTATAAAATTGTCTAAATGATGGTGAAAAGTTTGTTCAAATTTTTTATTTGCAAGCGAATGTGAGTGTCATAATTCTGAACCAACATTTCCACATTAAGGCAAGTACGAGGCAGTCAATTTCAATTTCTGCCATTGGTTGTTTGCTTGTTAGTTTCAGCACCAATTTCACTCTTATTCCGTGCTGGGGATTTTTAATTCTATATGCATCATTAATTTTCTGCAGGTATTTGAAGAAAATTCTGCAGTTGCAAAGCACGGAACTGCAGTGCTTGAACCATTAAAAAAATTGGAGTGGTATTTCAGACATCCCTGGCACCATTTACATCTTCAGCTATTATTCTATCAATGTGCAAAAGTTTACAGCAAGAGGTAAAAAATTGACAGAGCTTATTGATCATCTGCATTGCTGTAATTTGTGCCAAAACATGTTTCGAGGAAATCGCTTCCACAGATACACTGCATCAATACAACTTTACTTCTGGTAAAAACTTTCATTTGCCATATCTCGGGAATTATTGGAAGTATTGACAAATTTGTTTTTGACTGAAAGCTCTTTTGGTAGTCATTTATATTCTGTAGAAATCTTAACTTTGATTACCTGATCCATTCCAACGTGAACGGTAACCTTAAGGTACAGCCTACAGTTATATTTTGAGTTTTAACTTGTTGGTACTGTCTCTGTTATACTATTAAGACTGCAAAATAATGGAAGGTACATCTTTAATGTTGAGGGGGGTGGAGCCACAGACTGAAGGGAGGGTCACCCAAGCGTTAATTTATCATTGTGAAGGATCATGCCTTTATTTTTGGAAAAGTTTTGGAAGAGAAGGGTCACTTTTTCTGTCAGGCAAGCATGTAAAAGGTAATTTTTGTAAAGAGGTCTGTTCACTTTCAAAATAACTGAATTTTCACTTGATCTGTGTCTTGCCTGTCTTGAGTTAATATCAGGCCTTGTCTTTGTTTTGCCACCAACTACATAAAAGCAGTAGCTCGAAGTTTGATGTGCAGATAAGATTTTCTTGTTTCGGTTTGCAGCCCAAGTTTGTAAAATCTTTTTATTTTAAACTGAACAGTGAATTTCAACCTTTAATAATGGCAGTTTTTTTTTTGGGGGGGGGGTCACTTATAAAAATATTTTCCAGGGGATTGGAGGGTCATTTCTTCCTTTTTTTGCTACTTCAAGTGAGGGGGAGGGGAATCTAATTTTCCAGATGAAAAGCAAAATTAATGTATTCCAGCTCACCTCCTCATTAAAACTGTACCTTCCCTCACATCGCAGTGTTGGTCCAGTGTTTATTGGTTGAAAACAGTTGAAGATGGAAATCCTCAGTAGAACGGAGCCACTAAATGTTACGTTTTGTGAATAGAAAAACTAGATAGCAGAATGAAGCATTTAATCATGTGAACACCATGAGTAATGGCATCTAACTTCTTGCCACTTAACAGCCTTACAAATTATTACAACACACCAATCAGTGTTAGTCTTGAGAGGGGAATGCAGGGCGGTTGATATTTTTGTGTTTAAAGGGAGAGTATCACGGCATAGCGCATGCGTACGCAATGTCTCTTAAATCCGACAAAAACACGATATATGCTTAAAATAATGACTAATATGAGCAACTGGAATATAAACTTGTGTTTCCCAGTACACTATTTGGTCGGATGGCTTGTTTTAGAAGGCGATTGAAGCAGATTATGTTAATGTGTTGTG
>JANVCJ010093549.1:0-10196 GCA_026413505.1 Epizoanthus ramosus
ACTGACTGACTGACTGACTGACTGACTGACTGACTGACTGACTGACTGACTGACTGACTGACTGACTGACTGACTGAGACACGGACAGATGAATGGATGGAGAAAGACTGAGACATACAGATGGACCGAAACAAACAGCCACATGAAGAGACAGATTGACGGAAGGATGGACAGATAGCACACATACAGGCTGAGAAAGAAGCCAATTCTCTTTATCATTTTAATTTACTTCCTTGCAAAGATATTTAGATAGAGCCTTAACCAATCAGAGTGCTCTTTATATATAGATATTCCAAGACGCTGCATGTTGGAGGCGAGTGCTGGAGCTGCAAGTAAAGTGCCCGTATGTTGGTTGTTCATGGCAGGGAGAGTTAAGAGATGCAGAGGTGAGAACAGTAAATACCTCAATGTTTTTATTAGAAACTTATAATACATTTTAAAATTTCTTTTAACAGCTTACAAGAGCTGTGTGGCAAGGAACAACTGCAGCTGTTCATTTTAGAGGTGTCCGCTTTAGACAGTGATGAGGTTCTAGAGTGATGTCCACTTTAAACTGTGTTTAGTTAGCTGTTTGTTTTGTAATGAATGTAATGTACGTTTTTGTAATGAAATGATCAGTTGTCACCGTTAATGTGTGTTTTGTGACAGTAACATGACCAGAGACGGCGACAGGGACAAAGGTCTGACCATGTTAGGGAGATATCCGTTAAAGAGGAAATTACCATGTTCATCTTTCACTGCAGGAGCATAAAAATAGATGTCCCTACGAACCTTTGCAGTGTACAAATAAAAATTGTATGGAAAGGATGACTCGCATGAACTTGGAAAGGCACGTGAAATCAGAATGCCACTGGCGGGATTGTTCCTGTGCGTACTGTAAAGAAGTTTACCCGTTTTGTGAGGAGTTGGTAAGTTACCTTTAATAAGAAATAAGATCGGTTTATTCCGCTATGGGCCGATTACAAGGGGAAATTCAGTTGAGCAAGGGCTAAGTTTCAGCCCAGTTGGGCCCGGCTTGTTGAACAAATCCTGACAAAAATTAGCTATTTGTGATTAGATGACGACGTTTCAACCCCGGCTGAAACAGTATTCTCTTGAGCCCACGTTTTATCTTCCCGGAGGCAGAAAGAAGGGGCATGTGTAGACTGCAAAACAGCCCCTTTCTTTGCCAGTAATCCGAAAATCGGTCCGCCGTCGAAAAATGGGGGGATTGGGGAGAGGAAAAAGCCGCGCGGCCCTCTTTCCCCCGGCCGCGCGGGAAAGGGGCTGTTTTGCAGTCTAGGGCATGTGCAGTAATTGTGTTTTCGATTAAACAAAATGGCGTCGAACATGCAGAAGTTGTAAGCAAAGGAAAAGAAAAGTGAAAGGTTTCGGTGGCATAAGGATTACTAAAACGAGAATTTAATCCTACGCCTGGCTAATTATAAAGCAAAAATGGAATATAATAGCCAGTGATTTCAGTGGCGTTCCAGGCAGCTCTTCCTGGTTCATTTATATCCTGCCAAACTCCGGTTTCTTTTGCAATCCATCTTTCTGTAGACTACTACCATCCCAAAAAGTTGAAAATAGGTGCTGGCAATAAACCGAACAAATAAGAAAGAATCAAAGCGCTTATTTCCAAAATTTCATCTTAATAGAAGGCTCCGTCTTGATTGTTTTAATTCTGGTTTCCACACGCAAATTCGCCAGGGCTGAATCCGTCAAGTATTCGCAACGAAATCTCCGCCCGCCAAACCGGGCTAAAACTCGCCATATAATCGGCCCCTAAGAATGCAATCAGTCTGTACACGACACCTTATTATTGTGAATCTGTTTGTTCCCTCTGTTTAAGGAGCACATACTTGTGTGCACGCAGTTTCCCATGAAATGTGCCTGTGGTTGCCTGGAGGACTGCATTCCACGAAACCAAGTAAGTCAGAACTAGATAACGTAGATAGAAGGTAGATAGTAAGTCAGAAGTAGATAACACCAGATTGCAGTTGCTGCAATGTTGCATTTGCACAGGTTTCTGGTCAGAATAATATTATTTTTACTTTCATTAGTGTGTCAGTGGATTGTGCGCGGGTGAGGGTGGGAGCGAGCAACCTTTCTACTTCAGTTCTCTGATTGATTATTGAACAAGATGAATGATGGGGGCAACCCATCACATCTGGTGGAGAAAGCGGGTCCCTGTAGAGTTAATGCCTCTTAACCCATTCCCTTGTGCATGGAATAATATGGTATAATTGTCATAGTGAAAAAAAAGTGGTACATTTATATCGCGCCTTTTCTATACGAATATACTCAAAGGCGCATTACTGACAATTATCAGTTTACCCCCAGCGAACCGAAAGCTTACATAGGAACCTCTGGCAGCTGCTTTCATGCTCGGGATAAGTAGTTTTGGAATATTTCAGTAGGGGGTATTGAATTCAACAATACTAATAGTGCTACAAGCTTAAAAATAGGCTTCAAACAAAAGGGGTTGTGAAATGGTGATCTGCTGTCGAGCTGGGAGTGGGTAGTAAAATGTTTTAACATTTAAGATGACCTCCTTCTTAATTTAAATTCTCTTTAGATGGAGAAGCACTTGCAAGATGAGTGTCCGCTGACCAGTATAGAATGCAGTTTCAAACACATTGGATGTGAAGAAAAGGTAATGTTACTTGCAAGTTGCGCTTTGAGAGCGGTAAACAGATTATATATGAGCAGTCAGAGGCCTGTCCATTTGTCCTGTCTGGCTAGTTAGAATGAATTAAGCTCTCTGTGTGTATGTGTGTGAGTGTGTATGTGTGTGTGTGTGTGTGTGTGTGTGTGTGTGTGTGTGTGTGTGTACATGTGTGTGTGTGTGTTTGTTCCATAGTAAATTATTGGCCATGTATTTATCTTACCCGAAACGTAAATGGAAAATAACTGAAAAATAATAGATAAATGGCAGTTCTTATATAGCACATCCTAAGTAACGTCTCGATGCACTTTGTTCTTAACAATGATCTTAACCAAATTCCAGCCTTGAGAATCTTCCTAGCAGGTTCTGAAAATTTTAGCGTTTCTCATTCTCAACGTTCATAGAAAATAAGGTTCTTCCAAAATAAAAAAAAAGAAAGAAATAGTGTAATTATATAGATGATTGATTTCCTGTTACCTTTCTAGTTTGAAAGAAAAGCAACACATATCCACAATGAGATTCACGTTCAGCGACACCTGGAGCTGGCTTGTAACAAGATCAAGAAACAAGAGGCCAAGCTACAAGAGCTGCAGAAGGAACTACAAGAATTAAAGAGGATCTCTTTCTTGTGGAAGATCGAAAAGTTTTCCAGTTTCAAAAAGAAGAAATTCTCTACAGTGGAATTGAAAAGCGATTCATTTAATACTGGAGTTGGCGGAACAAGTGGCTATCACGTGCGGATAGTCATGTGGTCAGATGACATTTGCTATAATTCTAACAGCGAAGAATTCCTAGGAATTGAAATACTTAAAGGAAAGTACGATGTGCTACTTGAATGGCCTTTTCAGAAAACAGTCACGTACACTCTTATGGACCAGAATGAGCAGTATTCTGAACGTAGGAATATCACCAAATGCGTCACGTACGAGGAGAGCCAGCGATATCTTGTAGACTATTATCATAAGAAAAACTTGGGTTCGTTTTGCCCATATCTTTTGTCATCTAGTGGACATAATATTTCCTCGGGAGACTTTCCAGGAAATTATGTGAAGGATGATACTGTTTTCATAAGAGTTGAAATCCCCCACTAGAATGTAACAATGAAACGAAACTAACCCAGATGAACTTCCCTTTCTCTGATTGATCACAGTAAACAAGGGTGAGAGAATTAAGAGTTCACATATCAATCAGTGTGTATTATAATCGGATATACTCGCTGGAACGGTATGAAAAGTAGCATGTTCGTGTTTTAACCCTCAAAGGGATAGCCATAAGCCATTTCGAGAAACAAGAAGGAAAAAGGGGAGAGATGTATTTGGACCTCCCTACTAATTTCTAAACGGTTAGGGATTGAACCATGCCACTTGGTATGCAATTAGTGCACAACCTACTAATTAGTTTCCATTGCAGCAATTAATTAATTAGCGTTGCTATGGGAACAAATGTTCCAAACTAAAATCCGCCATTTTGGCCGCCATCTTGGATTTTTGAATCGTTTTAGTTTTCGCTAATTTTGAAAATTATTTATATTTTACACGCTAAAACTATGAAATAACCAAAAGAAAACTACAAATTTGGATTTTAGAGCCCCTTGGGGTGGGGGTGGTCCTAATACCCCCTCCCTCCATTATGCCTTTAAGGGTTAATTGTACCGAGGGCAGCAACTTAATTCTCTGAAATGGAACAGATAAAACACAATATCTGATTGGCTCAGGGCAGGGCAGTCACTTTATCACAGGATACAGACATGTGTTCACTCAATCATGAAATTGAAACAAATCAGCTAGTTACCATCACAATCACACAAAGCCCGTGGAAAGCCGGCAAATTTATATTTCTTTATTTCTTCTTTGTTTACTTTACCTCGTTTAATAGTAAGAAGAGCATGCAGTAGTTTTGAAGCAGAATGAATACTAACACAGACGATTTGCTTGTATTCACGTTGTGTACAATAAAACTTGGACTTTTCACTTTCAGTACTTTTTAAAGACGAGGTTGAACGTGCAGTTTTTGTACTTTTTAGTTAAGTCTTGTTTTGTGCTGAAGTCTCTCACCATGGAAGACAACGGCCTTGTCCACACTAATGCGTTTTCGTATGTAAACGCTTACATTTCGATGCGTTTAGGCCTTCTGTCCACACTAATACATGTACGCTGAGCGTTTTCATCGAAAACGCATCGATTTGAAAACGCTCTGGAAAGTGGATACAAACGACAACGCATACGTATCCTATTAGCGTGAACGGTCAAGAACGTATCAAAATGAAAACGATGACGAAAATATTGGAGGTGCGTGTGCTTTGATCATGCGCATCCTGTTCAACTTAGTTCACAACAGGTGTTTCTATCGTATTCGAACGTTTTAGCGTGGACGCATCAAAACGGTAGTGTGGACGCCAATCAATCGATGCGTTTTCGATAACACCGTAAACGTATTCTTTTGAAAACGCATTAGTGTGGACAAGGCCGTACGTCGACCAGGATCACATGGAACTTAATTGTCTCATGAATCCAACTTTTATGTTTACAGTGTGCCGAGGCACATTTGAAAGACACATATACAGCCGGCGGGCCGGCAAAAGTCGTCTAATTATCAGGCCGCCATCTTTCTCTCTGGAATTGGTACATTTACCCGACATGCTCTGCGCGCGGCCATCTTTTCTGTTGTTGTGAATTTAAAACAGACTGACGACTACGGGGCGGGAATTGGTGACATTTGGCGGGAAAAATGCTCACGCGCTTTCCAGTTAGTGTGAAACCATCCCGCACTCAAATTCCTAGGAACCGACATTGTTTTGAGCTGTTTTCATAATATCTCTGAATGCAATACACTGGTGGTACCAGTCAACATTAAGGGTTTGTTGACAAACAGTGTTACATCAGATGAATTGCAAAGCAGGCCAGTGGATCCAGTGACTAAGGTCACAGCAATATATTCAAACATATCACCAGCTCCTAATGGACCGCCTGGAGCAATAAAGTAGTTGGATCTAGGAGTGTTGAGCTCGGTTTGAGTGGGAATACAAGGAAATAACGCACTCTCAAACTGAAGGTAAACGTTTGAGATAGTTTTGATATTTGAATGATATTTTTGTAAATCCACAAGCATCAACAATTTTACAGGTCACAAGGTTCTGCCGTTATCGTGGTAAGAATTGATCTATACAAGTTGTAAAGGTCGTAATGCGTTTTTGCTCTACATCCTGGATGCTCGGATATGAATCAGTACCAAAAAATATATAAGTTTTGAAACTGTTCATATCCGGCTGTGGCAGAAAATTGTTGCATTTATCCGGTTACGCTTTGATTGACAAAACAGGTTGTGTGTTTGTTTTAAAAACAATTAACAGGTGTTCACCTAGGTATAAAACTCAAAGTCAAAAGGATTCTCGATTCTCCCATAAAATACTGGTTAGCTTCTTGATGTATTTCCAATGTTTCGACAGTCTTTAATGAACAATATGTTATTATCACTTTGTGATGTCGGTAAAATGATTCATGTTTTTCCAAGAGAACATTACAAATGAATAGTTTGACATACCATTTTTTTTAGTTCCTGGTACTTACTTTCAGACAAAATCTAAACGTTAATAGCTTTAGTGAAGGTGCTTTAAAACTTTAGGTAGATAGAAATTCTGGAATGTAATTAAATTTCATTACCAACGTATGGTATGCTAGATAAAATTTATAATTTCCATGATTTATCACAATTCCTATTCATTTACAATCTCGTTCCAAGAGCCCACGTTCTTTTAGGCCTGCGGCGAGTCAACGATCTGCGGACTACCTTGTAAGGAATATCGGTTGTCTTTGGGCCCACTAGCGGCGGTTTGCGCATGCGCCGGCTCGTGCTTTATTCCAGATCCCTCCCTTCCTCGCCGCAGGCCTAAAAGAACGCGGGCTGTGGAAACGAGATTGACCCATTTTAGTGTTTGTAATTGTACAATTATTTTGAATTGTACCCAGACTCGACTAATCTGCACGAAATGGATTGAAAGACGAAATGCTTGTGAAAGTTTCATTACCCTACAATTCAATTCCCAGAAACGAATATTCCTGCCGCCATCTTGGATTTGACATGAAATCGAGGCCGAGGATGCCCAGCCGCGCTAAAAAATATAAAGAAATGTATGGAAGAAATGTGACATTTCCGCGGATAAATTAAATTACTTAATTGATTTGACCTTATCGGACATTTATTGAGCAATTATCGCTGCTCTGATAATGGCTCTTACCTATACTGATAAAAGTTTGAAATCTTTAGAAGATATACAAAAGTTAAAAGCAAAAGAGTTGAGAACAGTTCCCATGGTAAAAAGCACTGGAGCATCAAAACTGAATCTTGTTTTAGAGGTGTATATGAGCTTCTCATATCGTTCTGGTTCAGCTGAAAAAGAACGAGGTATTGATCGAGAAAATTGTGTTATAATAATAATATAAACTGCCCGGACAAGTGATTTCTTGACGGGAGCAAATTCATTCAATATTAGCCTGTCATGTAGAAAATGTTGAATTAAGTTTGGAAGATTTACTGAAATCTTCGCCAAAATCCTAAAAGCTACGAAAACGATCTTTTCGGTTTTCGCCTCACTTCCGTTCACGGTAAAATACAATAAGCTAATTATTGAACAAAGTAACAATATTTTTATATTTCATCAATAGAAGGATGACTGTACCAGCAGTGGGGAAGACTTGACGAACTATTCTGACCCAACATTGTCATAATTCACATGGAGGACTGCAGTGTAAAGGAAAGTGAACTTAAAAGGGATCCTTCAACACAGGAATCTTTCAGAAATAAATTAATTGAAAGATTAAAAAAAATTACAGTTGAACCCGCGGTACTATTTTATGCGTTCAGCGTGATACTACACGTGCCGTTGATCCAACAATATGTGCACCTGAGAGTGACTCATTCAAAGGGCATGGTGTACAACACCACTGACAGCTTCAGCAACTGTGATCCGCTGCCACCCGGCTCCACTGCAAAAACACTTAAACTACAAAAGGAAATCCAGTCTGAAGCCTCGTTTATCATGCTCGGTTTAGTGTTTTCTGTCACTGCCCCGTCGCTATTTGTCGCGCTGTTTTTGGGAGCCTGGTCCGACCGGGTTGGGCGAAAGAGAGTCATGAGCGTGCCCATATTTGGAAGTGTGGTGGAGTCCTTGATCATTTTGATTGTGATACACTGGAAGCTTCCGCTACTGACTTTACTACTGGCTGGTTTTATAAACGGGTGTTGTGGGTTTTTTCCCACTTTTACTCTCTCTGTGTTCTCGTACATTGCGGATGTTACTGAGGAATCCCAGCGTGCCTTTCGGCTGGGTGTTTTAGAAGCCATTGCCTTCGTCAGTGGAATGCTGAGCCATTTGACCAGCGGTTGGTTAATCAACAAGTCTGGATACAGAGTTCCCTATTTTCTTATTTTCTCTCTCCATACTTCTTCGTTTCTGTATGTTACACTGATCTTACCCGAATCACGTGACAAGCTGCTAATGGAAAAATCTGGAGCCAAACTACTTAGCATGGATCACATCCGGGCTATCATAGCTATATTTACACGGCCTCGTTCTGATGGCAATGCCCGGTGGCGAATGTGCGCGTTAATGTTGATATCCGCTATTATGATGCTGTGTTCTATAGGGTTCGGGAGCGTCATAGTGCTGTATGCCCTGGACCGCCCGCTGTGCTGTAATTCCATTCTCATTGGATACTACCTCGCACTGACTTTCTTCATTCAAGCTATCGGAGCAGTTATGGGACTCAAATTTATGGCAGCAGTGCTGTCAGAGCATACCCTGATACAAGTTGGGTCAATATCTATTGTAGCGTCACTGGTTGCCATGGCGTTCGTGAGAACTAAGTCTTCCCTCTTTACAGGTAGGTGGAGCTGCACGATAATATTTTATTTTAGGGCAGGTGTTGTACAATAGGACACGAAGTCCCCTTTACGATATAATACACCACGTCCTACCCAATAAAATTTCCCATTAACCCAACCCGTAGAGAATTGACCATAAGAAAAAAATTTGTTACTGTCAGCCCAAGCCCCGGTTGTTTAAAGGGTGGCCATGGGATTCGATCCTGGCTGCTGGCACTTCACATGCATCTCATACTGTCCTTGGGCAAACCATAAACTCTCACAGTACTTTTCTTCACCTAGGTGTATACATGGGTACCTGATAAATTGTTGGGAGACAAACCTGGCAAAATGCTGGGGAGGGGATGGAGGGGGTAACTTTCAGATGGACTAAAATCCCACCCAGAGGAAGTAGTAAATAGTTCTCTCAGTCGCTTCATGCTATCAAGGGCGCTGAGTGTAATAAATACTGAATAAGTCTACTAAAACCTCACGCGTTTGTTTTCATGCGCACAACCGCCATATTGAATCTGGAAGCAGAGTATGCCTGGGTTCTAATTAAATTTAAAACTAGTTACTAGGCCTACAGTAAGTTTATGATCGCGCGGTTTCCCGAACATTTTCCGAAGAATATTGTATTTTCAAAATTACAATGTTCAAATGATCGTGAAATCTTCGTCGGAACGGGCATGCTCTGCAATATGGCGGTTGTGCGCATGAAAACAAATGACGCGCGAGGTTTTATTACCTTTATCGCCTTTATTAAGTATTTATTACACTCAGCGCCCGTGATGCTACAGAAACCGGAGTTAAGAGCAGACTCCGATAAGTCGCTTGGATTCTTCAATCCTGACTAGAGCAGAGTATATTAATACAATTGTGTACGCTGTATTTCAGTTCCCTTTATCGCGTGCCTGGGAGGAATTCCTACTCCAGTGATACGGGCTATGATGTCCAAAATGGTGGAACACGATGAACACGGTCAGTGAGAGAAATGGCGCTTATAACCCCCACGTGCACCCCTTTCATTATTTTGTAGGGATAAGTCTTTACAGTCATTAAACACGAGTTGTAAGCGCAACAGTTCAACATGGAACGATATAATGATGTGTTAGTTTAATTAATATGTGAAAAGATGAAGTATCTAATTCCAAGAAACACAATTTTGACAGACGATGGGTTAAACATATTTTTAGCCTGGAGCGAAATGAAATTGGGAGTTTGCCATCCTTTTTAATCTTCCCAAATTCTAACCATTTATTTATTAATCATCACGCGTGACTAAATGGTTCATCATCATCTCTTTTGCTTTTCTATCAGATTAATCTGTTATTTTTAGATTTCCTGTGATTTGTGGAGGATTTTGTACATCTCCAAATTTTCTTAAATAGCCGTGACATAGCCTCTAATCTTAAAGATCCTTTCTCGCGTACCGACATGCTTTGCGCGCGTGCACCAAATTCAGTGATTTCAGTAAAAAGTTAGTCTTCTTGGAGATTTGTTTCCATGGTTACTTTTTGCGGTTTTCTTTTAGGACGTTTAGCTTATACAAGGTTTTTCTGAACTTATGAGACCCAATAATAAATTTCCGAGTGTAGAATGTCACTGCGAAAGAGGGTGGCCAAGATTAGATGGACGAGATAGCAGGCTTTACTTTGACGTTCGATTGTTTTATGGATTCGCTGTCTGT
>JANVCJ010093560.1:0-10195 GCA_026413505.1 Epizoanthus ramosus
AAAATACTCCACTGAACCAAAGAGCAACCTCTACCCTCAAATTAAAGACTAACCAAGCAACTTAAATGCTAGATAAATAAATAAATAAATAAATAAATAAAATTCTTACAGCACGTCTGTTTCATTTAAACAATTTAAAATATTGACATCAACTTTCGATGTGAACTTAACAACTTGAGCTGTAAATCAGTAAGCTTTAAATGCTTGTTAGCTATCAGACAGTGGTTCAGATGTTTCTTTAGTTCCAGATGCTTTACAGCTATCAAGCAGCAGGGTTTTAGTGTTTGCTGTTTTCTCAGTTCCCTGTGCCTCGCAGCCATCAGGCAAGGGTTGATCAGTAATGTTAGCGGAATGTGATTTCTGCTGCACTGCCCTGCAGCCGTCAGGCAAAATGTTTTGCCAAAAATGCTCTTATAAGGAGCCATCGTCAAGACGGTGCGATGGAGGTCTCGAAGTAGAGATCGTCAAGAGCTTCGCAGTCACGAGGTTGATTTTCAGTTTGAGAAATCTGGATCGTTTTGCGCACAATTCGAAGAAATCTGTCTAAACCTTCCACCGTACCAATCCGACATAAAGTTTGTATGCTGTGGCAAACTTTGCCTGCAACTTCGAGCACATCAATAAGAAAAGTTTTTGAATAAAATACTTACCGTTTTGCATTTACCAAGACGCAAGAGTAAACAGCTCCAACAAAATGACGGCTCCAAACCATGTAGTCGATACGGCGGAGTCGATAAGTCTTCGTGCGGCGGACTCGGTAAGTCTTCGTGCCATGCTCGGTCTACCGAAGGTGGTCGATGAGTCTAGTTCCCAGGACCCTTTCAGTTTTCCGAAGATATTACATCATGCAAAACCGGTCGATCGACCGATGGAAAAAAGTCTTAAACCAACCTGGTATATAGACACGCGCATGAAAAGCACATGGGCGAATATTTCGCTGCTGTACGCGTAATAGAGTCTTTATTGTATTATACCAATGGGTAAGATAGGAACTGAATGGAACAAGAATGGAGAGTTATTGAACTCTTTTTACTATCGACTAAGCAGGCTTTTCATTTCTCAGGCTACATTTCGCTCGAGAACAGCGGGAGAGAAACAAAATTTCCCTTGACAAAATAATTCGAACAAGTAGCACAACATACTAAGGAGGAAGATGCTGGTGAACGCACTACGAGTAGTATTCGAAACCGTGTTGATCTACATCCCAACTCACACGCAGTGTTTTAGTCGTGCAATCCTCGACGATATATATTGTGCAGGATTTCGTTGAAAATTGTGAAAAATCGTAGGAAATTGCAGCGTAGAAACAGAAAATCGCACAATAAATGCCCTCATATGCTACAATTTCGTCATTCGATTTTCTAAGAAAGAAACTTTGTGAACGTGCTCGCGTAATAACGGCAGCTGTGAACGATGAGGAGAAGAATTTTGGCTTTCGCTGCTCTTGTTATTATTCATAAGCGAAGAAAGTTATACAAATTTGGTCACGCGGACCATATTCGTACCGTCCAACTGAAGGCCATTTTTCTCGCCACTCGCACTCATTACAAAAACCTTACAATTGTCTGCGATTTCTACGTTTTTCTGCGAGTTTCTCCTAACGCCTAAACCCTATCCTAACCTCATAGTTCAGTTACACCTTAATTGGCTAAAATATGGCTGCGTTGCTTGGGGGAGACTGGGGAGAGGGGTTGCAGTCAAAGTAGAGAGTTTACGAAATCGTGCTGCCAGTATCAGTTTTAACGAGATCTGGTTGGGAAGTACGACCGAGTGATATCTTGATTAAACCAGGATGGGTAACATTAGAGACGGATTTCAAGTTTGTCGCACACTTTTATTGTTGTACAATCTTTGTTTCAATAAACTTGTTTATTGAGCTATTGTTGTCTGCTTCTGGTTTTCTGTTCGTTGATAGTTGAAACTGTATGACTTAACTCTTTAGTGTGGGCTCTTGAATTCATCTTTGTTGCGCTGGTCGGCGACCATCGGTTGTGTGTGCGTACGTGTCTATTTTCCCGCCCTTCCAACAGTTTGCGCGGGAATTTCTGTCGACGTGCGTTTTGTTGTTGCCACTTAAAATATATTTCGCTGTTTTGAAACTGTTTAAATGTTTCTTGTGTTTATTTTATACTGTCTGTTACTGTTTCATCGTCTTTATAATTTTCAAATTGTGACTTGACCTGTGCGTATACATAATAATAATGACTTTGTGTCAAAGTGATAATCTAGCAGAGGATGAAATCCTCCACTAATACTGGACACCTATCTAAGTTAATAAAATTACTAGACTAATACCTAAGAATATGAGTACGAGTGGCCCCGGACTGCGACCTGGCCCGCTCTGGCTCGCCGGAGGAGATAAGAATTGTTTTTCCTGAGCAAGTGAAAACTGTGGAAGAGTATACTATATTTCGTTACTATCTCACTGTAGAAAAAATGCTGCACATAAACCAGATACAGTGAACGTTCAACCAGTGGGTCAGGAGAAGCTTAGTGCAAATGTAGTTCCGCTCAACACCAGACATGAAAGTGCTGTTCGAGGGATGATTGGCTGATAAAACAAGTCTGGACACATGGTTTGTGCTAAAATTGTACAACATAACCACCACCATGCAAGGGAGTGAACAAACCGTGGAATACATCCTTTGTTTCGTTTGCTTCGAAACTGTAAGCATTCATTCGACATTTTACGAAAGTAATCACATTACGATATGGCAGGGTTAGGGTTAGCAAACCTTGTAACTGTTTGTACAATATTCTCTTGCAGCTCATACAAGTTGAAGATAGATTTAGGTCAAGCAATGCGAGTATCTTGCACTTGCATCTATTGAACTCCTTCGGTTGGCCAACGATCCATGGGTTGCAGTCTTAACAGAGTTTATTTTGAAAGTTTATTGCTCAAATTGTACTGTATTTTGTGGAATAAAAACTACCCACACAAAGGAAGTTAACCCTAAGGTTTTAGAAAATCGTGATAAATGAGTGAAATCTGACACCGCTGGCCTAAAGTTCATTTCTGACTGCGGTGATATTTGTCAGGACCAACGATACCAAAGACACTGCAAAAACTACATAAAATAGCGCAGCAGTATCATAACACTGTACGGTACACTTAGAATGTGTCGGTTGTTTCTTGTACAATATTGCCATGTAGTACTAACATGTAACTAGTTTCACCTACCGTACCAACGGAACAGAGGATCGCATTGCGCATGATCCGTGCAAAGTCTCCAATAAACTCGATGGAAGTTGCCCATGGATCCATGCAGGTGGTGATAATGTACTTCACTCCCATTTGTTTGTCTTTTTCTGTATCCAGCTATGGAAAAGGAAATGGTTCATTAGAATTGATACTCGTTGATGCGGTGAGAACTGAATGAAAAACAGCGTTCTACAAGTAGCCCAAGACATAGTATGGTGTTAATATAAGCAAATGTATGCATGAGGGACAGTCAATTATGAAATTCTGACAGTTCATATAATGAATGATGATATTATTAATTTTTTGTTATTTAAGTTAGATTGTTGCGTTTCAAAAAGTTTTTTGGGATTTTCTATTGCTGGTTTTCACTCAGGGCATGCGGCCATGTAGTAGCCACCAGCATGACGGCTATGACTGAACTGAACTGAACTGAACTGAACTATGACGACACATGCAAACCAAGAATACATTTATTTAAATGGCGGTTCCTATATGTTTGTTTATATTTTTGACTGCTGCCATACATTTGCTTATATTGATACCATTCCACGGCTTGGGATACCTGCATGTAAGCATTCCGGAAGGATTATTCAACTCCATCTGAGTTTTTGCAGTAGCATTTAGCTGGTTAGTAAGTGGTCTCCGATTTCTAAGGGTAGCGAACGAATATATTAGGCTAAACGTTACAAGACAGATAATTCTGGGATTACAACATACAACATTGGGTCTAAAAACAAATCTCAATACTTTATGGACAATAATTTCAAGGAATGGCAAAACATTTGTTTCTGGCAAGTAAATATGAAATGTAGGTCCTTTGTAAAATGTTGGCATTCGGAAGTACCTGCTATCAGTGGCGGATGTCGCATTAGAGCGTACCACTAGCACTGGTGTCAACACTAGAGCAACAGCAAATTGCTCCAAGAATTTGAAGTTACACTAGTGTTAAAACCAAAATTGCGCTGAAATTCGATCATAGGCATTGATGATCACTATCAATAAGTGCAAGATATATTGTCTAAGAACATCGTTCCGTAATTTTATATTGTACTGATACAAGCTATAACGATTATATCTTTACTCACTCCAAGTCTCTCCTTGAATTTGTGAAGAGCCTGGCTGCCCTTGGAGTAGTTCATAGTTGATGCTGTGACAAGCATTGGGCGCCGACGTGCCGTGACAACATCAGAGGAGTGAATCAGAAGATGTTTGAGTGCAACATTGATTTCGTTACACATTGTTACATCTTTGTTACCCTTCAAGTTGACGGAAAAGCAAGGAACCATCGTATCAGGACCCACTTCTCGCAGGAAGTCCATCGCCTTTTGGTCCTGATGAAAGATTAAGTTAAGAGTCACTTCTGAAGGAACTGTAAAGGTTGGCAGTCATAAAGCATGTTCTGACAGGTTCTCAAAACCTAGACTGACTGTCTATATACCAAGTCCATAATAAGCCATTTGTTACAACATGCAAACATTAGCTAATCTTGTCAGTATATCGAGGACATCCCCCAGCGGGCCAGCTCACCTTCTCATATATGAACGCAACACAGATTTAAAATAAGGGCGGGCGAGACCTCGCACACGCGGGACAACCCGCCTTCTCATTTGAACGTGGGATAGGTTTCCAGCCGCTTTTCTGGGATGAGGCAGCACGGCTGGGCACGTGGGGTCGGGCTTGCTCGATTCGTACAGACAGAATAATTACATAAACTATCATGGATTTGTATTTACTACAAAACATAAGACAAATCCATATATATGCGATTGAACAACAGCAATAAATGCGCACTTCTGTCGGTTCTAACCAAAAAAATCTTTCCACTGAAAGTGATAACACGGATACAATTTGCTCTGGATTGAAATCAACCAATTGAAGGCACGGACTCCCGAGGAGACGTAGCGGACACCCGAGGAAACGAACGCAAATTTATGAAACCATTTTCGCATTAGAAACTTTCATTAGTGACTGCGTCTAACCGTTATCCAGGAGAAACCTACCATCCAAGACCGGACTCGGATATACGGTTGGAAATCGAGCCTAATATGCACACAACAAAGGTTGAAATAGGCATGAGGCGAGACCATACCAGGCCGGACAGCCAGTGTACCAGGCTTATATAATCCGGCCGTAGGTAAGTTCCCGTTACCTTTGCTATTGTGTCGTTGTCCTTACACAAAATGTGTTCTCTGATAAACATGACGGGATTGTCCACCAGTGAACTGTACAGAGGTTTAGTGGTCTTGAGAAAGAAGTTGTCGTCCTTCTCTCCAAGCGTGGCCCACAAGCAGTATAGAATCTTGGCGTTGTACATGCACTCAGCCAGTAGGCGGCCATACCCGTTCTTGTGCAGTCCAATAACCTAATAAAGTGGACAAGACTCTTAGTTAATAATGCTCTTATATCCTTCTAAACGTCTTACAGTATGGCGTGTGAGTAGAAAGAAGATGTAGTCGGAACTTCCTAACCGTGATATTCGTACATCTGGACAGTCAGTTATGCTTGCAAATTAATATTGGGTTAAATTATGTTTAGGTATTTCCTCTGCTTTTCTTTACAACTAATTCTCTTTGTGCACGTTCTTCCAAACGCTGCATAAAAAATATATTTTATAAGCACTTTAAAAGACTCATAATTCCAAATAATTACATTTTGTCAGAACATTTGTGGCATTATTCACAGTACCACTGACATGCGCCACATTGAGAGATGACGGGAAAACTCTGGACCGCAGGAAGGGCCGGCTTGTAGAGGTCTGGATGGTGGGTTGGTAGGCGTGAGGCTAAATTATTTTAAGCACTGAATTTCTAGAACTTAGGTATATAATGCACAAATGTGTTCTACAGTAAACAACGATGAAGACATTTGTGTTGAAGAAATAAAATTTAACTCTGGTGCTGGTGGGTTAAGTGGACCCCTAAAGTCTGGGTCTAGTGTGTAATCGTTTGTTTTGACTACTCCCTAATACGGTTGTCGAATGCATCCTAATCCAACTAGCCAACAAGCAGTTCACTTGTGCCTTTAAGGGCACAAAGAGCCGGTGAGGGAATTCGCAGCCCGTAGCTGAGGGGTAGCTCGCAGACCGTAAGAGAGGGCAGCTCGCAGTCGGCCGGACTGGGCTCGATAGTGCCCTATCGAGGCACAAAGGCTGGTTTCAAGCTTGTAGCAATTGTCTCGTCTTCGATATTGTTAACATCAAAGTACTTGGATCAGGCCATACCACGGAGACAACTCGAATTCTATTTATACTGACCGGCACTCCCGCCGGGGTCTAGTTTCACCGCCCCACTCAAACTCAACCGATCCAATCCAATCCGATCCAATCAAATCCGATCCAATCCAATCCAATCCAATCCAATCCAATCCAATCAAATCAAATCCAATTCGATCCTAATCAACTTAAACGTCATTGGCTTTGCAACTGTACAACGAGATAACTGTGGCATGCATATAAAAGTATTACAACAATTTCTCGACTTTACTTACTCTGTTAGCGAACATCACACCCGCAGCAGCTGCGCCTGGTTTGGACCCCTCTAGACCCCAGTCGCCAAGGTTGATTTTACCGTGATAATAGGGCACTTGTACAGTAACAGAGAGGGCAAGATTCATGCGCTCATCCCGGTAACATATCCCGCCAGCCGGATAGGGGCAAAAACCTGACTTGTGAGGATCAATGCTAACTGTATCACATTTACACAGCATGGAAAGATGTTTGCGAACATAGTTACTCAGGCTCAATTCGGGTACATAGACGGAAGGCTCCCTGCTCTGTATGTGGTGGTCCGGCGGGGGCTCTCTCAGCATACTGCAGAAGTATCCTCCCCATGCTCCGTCAGCATGTACCGAGAAGTTTAGACCCTTGTAAAAGAAAATGGAATTCAAAATATACGCCAAGACATTTGCCCTTAGGATTTTTAAATATTGAAATATTTTCAGTGAGACTGGTACATTAGCCCGTTCACCATAAGGTTAAGGTTAAAGTTATTGTCAACGAGAAGTGTTATCGGTTAGGAGCTAACACTGAGATAAAGTCTTTGAATAACTCAATGATGGCCAGCGTCAAATACACACATCAAGGTACCAGTGTCTTATTCAGGCAGGTTGGCCACCTTTTGACAATATTTAGGGATAAAATTAGGGCTTTTTTCCTGAAAAATGGGGAATTTTAGGGATAAATGGTTGGAAAATAGGGCTATTTTAGGGCTTTTAATTAGGATAGAACGAGCAATTAATCTTACCTTTCTACCATTGCCCAAACAGAAAGTTGCCTACTCAATGAAATACTAGTAAATGACATTAATTACTTAGATTGGAAAGAGATCGTGCAAATCATGTCTTTAAAATGCTTGAAATAGATTCAACATCATTAAACTTTCAGCCACTGGCACCACCGTCACCCACCAGAGGCTGAGAGAAGTTGAAGGATCCTGATGAACCACAAAGAAACTTGTAGTTCGTCCAGGTAGAGCAGATGTTGAATCCATTTCAAGCACTTTCAATGACATCAGCTGCACTCAGCCATCATAAAAAAAGTAAAAAAGTAGGGATTTTTAGGGAATTGTTAGGAATTTTAGGACCACCAACACGACTGCTTATTTTACCCTTAATCCATCGACAGATTTAGCAACACTGCTGAGCTATTCTTGCCATCTTACAGTCCTAGGCGTCAATTGCAGAATTGCACACATTTTAGGTATTCCTATTGATGATCAGTTACTGATTTGTGTTTTATTTCAGCGACATGTAGTTGTCTGTTCAAATGTAATTATTTCTACCAATTTTCGTTCTGAGGAATATTTAGGAATATTTATTTTAATTTAGCAATTTCTTTATGTTTAAAAAACTTATTGAAACTTGAAAGAGTACTGAAGACAATTATATTTAGCGATTTTTAATTTAACTATTCTTACTAACTGGCTAAAATCGTTGATCTTTGTATCTGGTAATAGTAACCTTATGACAATTAAGTGTTTTCAATTTACTGAAGGAATATAGCACTTAGCTCGGTCCGAAAAGCTGAAGGATGGTAACTGGCCTATACCTACCCTTGCGCGCATCCTTTCACGAACATCAAAGATGTCTGCCAGGGGATCCACGGCGCTTTCTTCAGTCGTACCAGTAACCGCGATAACTGACACAACAGGTATCTCCTGCTCTAACTTCTCTCCCAAGATTCGCTCAAGTGCTGAAATATACAGGAAAAGAAATAATACCTTAAATCGACTAATGTAGTGATGCTTACCACTGTTTTCGTTGCTACGTTTGGTCTTGAGCTGCTATCAATCAAGCATTAGTATGAAAACTGTAACCAATCACAAGTCACAATGTACATTTTGTGGTTAGAACAACTGTTGTGAAAGTGAGGCAATCAGGCCTTCTTTGGGGGGGGGGGGACTAACGCAAAAAAAATACGAGAGGGAAAGGGAGAAGAAAAAGAAGGTCTGACACAAATCACGTCAAACCGCATGTTTTACCTTCAGATTCTGGAGGTAATTTCTGATTGGTTATTTCTAAATATCAATATTGTTAAAACAATAGGCTGCTAAGCACGTGGCGCAGACTCAGTCGAGTCTGTACGAGTTTACAAGCAATCCAGTCGCAATACTGTAGCTAAATGCTGATTGGCTAAAACATGGCAGGCCACGCGTGACAAGCGATATCAAAGGTCAGCGGGCGGAAAGCTGTCTGGCGCGATTTGTGTCAGGCTTTCACAAAACTCTACACAGGATAAACTCTTGCGTAGCAACAAAAACAGTGGTAATCTAACAATGATTTTGCAAATATCGTACATGCAATGAGCAACTTATGTCAGCGAGGTGTACAACCTTTAGTTAACAAAAAAAGCAAGAGAAAAACAAGTGTGAAGTTAATCAAATCAGGACAGTTAATACAGTCAAAACATCAAAACAGTTGACAACTACCTTGACCGGCTTTACTGCAAGTTCATCATTTACTCTTGAAGGAAACGCATTGACTGCTTTGACTGTATTAAATAAGCTTGTAGGAGAACAAATTAGTAGTAGCAACACAACGATATGGAATAGGATTTTGCTTAAGTGTTTTCAACTAACAGCAAAGTCCTGTATCACAGCCTTAAAATGTAGCGTGCCTTAAACCAACTCACCTTCAGTATCCATCCTGGCATTTTCATCAACTGGTACAAGAGTCAGAGTTCTGTCACCCGTACCCAGACCCACGATATTAACAGCTTTCAAGAGGGAGATATGGGCAGTAGTAGGTACTAGAACACACGGAGGACCCTTGAGGCTGTAACGCTTATAGAACTCATAACATCCAATGGTCTCCACTGCATACTTAGTGAATAGTTTCATCAGATCATTGTAAGATATCTTCTCTTCTTCTTTGACATTATTATTAAGAATCGTTAAAACTTCAGAACCAATACTAAGAATAGAATCAACGTCCAAGTTGAGCAATTCCCAAACAGTGGCGTGTGCAAACTTCACTCTCTGCTGACGGTGATGGAGAAAAATTTCATACTCTTCCGCAGCCTTTTGCAGCGACCCTTCCATCTCAAGAGCAGATTTACAGGCTAGGGGTAGAAACTTTACATTGCGAGCCGCCCAAAGGGCCTCGATATTAGCGATGGTACCACCAGATGTTAAGTGACCTCGACTGCTCTCTCTGTCGAATCCCAACATTTCACATAGATCTTTGCCCACTTCCACCTCGTACTTACTTGTAACACTGGCAGCCTCCTTCACACAGTTGTTCTGGTTGTACATTAACGAAGCGATGTATCCAAGATTGGCGGGAAGAGCGGTATCCCACAACACGTGACCCTTATTGCAGAGAGTACAAGGAATCCATTTTAGATGTGGCCAACGTTAAGTACACTACACTGTAGGACTACACTGTTATACACACGCTCCTACAGAACACCACTGAGCAAACCACAGCACAGCACAGCACAGCACAGCACAGCACAGCACAGCACAGCACAGCACAGCACAGCACAGCACAGCACAG
>JANVCJ010093571.1:0-10194 GCA_026413505.1 Epizoanthus ramosus
CCGCGCGTTCACACTTGGAACGCTGTTTGTCGGCGCACTTTTCGTGCCGGAACGAACCCAAGACGGAACGCTTTCAATAGTGATATGGCGCGTATCGGATAGGTTTTTGCGCCGAAAAAAAACACCAAACGGCATCGTTCCGGAAGTGAAAATGCAAGTGACAGACCGAAGATGGCCCGGAACTAGTCGCCCCAGATTCCAACGGGCGGGCGGGCGACACGAAAACAAGGCTATGTTGAGTAACCGCTGTCCAATCGTGAGCCACTGCCGTGTCGTCTCGGTCCGTTCCGGCAGCGTGTGAACAGCTGGGAACGACTTGTGACGATTCCGTGCCGCGCATGTTCACATTGGGAACGGATCACGTTTCGGCGCAAAATCTATCCGGTACAGTGTGAACAAGGCCTCAATTTATTTTTGGCTTGACTTGACGTTATATAAATGCCTTCTAAGTTTTTTTTCCAGTGTCAAATGCCCGGGGGTCGTGACTTGAGCAAGTGTCAAATTCCCGCCTATCTGGAAAGTAACTCGTGTCCAATTCCCGGGGGCATCTTTGGAATTGACTCATACATAAATTCCAGCTTGTGGAACCGAATGTTGCCTGTAACCACGTGAAGTCAAGAAATAAATCAGTAGAAAAAAGCTAGCAATCGCAACAAGAACTGAAGAAGAAACACTTAATGCGTCGTAAGTCTTCCTTATATATCTAATGTAAAGACACCCATTGTTTGTGGCACGTAATTCGGAAATGGACTATTGAACAGTCGAGTCTCGTGTTTCATTTCCACCTCATTGAATTACGTATAATTAGATTAAATTTTAAATTATGTTGATTGGAATTTAATCAATTAGCTAAATAGAATAAATTCATTGAAACACTACACGTGTATAATTTGTTGTCAGATCCGGCTTCAAGGTCAGTAGCGCCTGTCACGTTTTCAGTACGACGAGTCATCTCTATCGATAACAGATGAAGCTCGCATTAAATCGGCCTCATTCTCGCTGTTTCTCATAGATTATTGAAAGAAAAGAGATTTATTTTTTTTATTTTATTTATTTATTTTATTTAAATATTGGCCCAAGGGGCAGGTGTTGTACCATAGGACACGAAGTCCCCTCCACAATACCAATAATAAAGATGATAACACTTTACTATTAACAGGCAGGTAGTCACATTAGCTGCAAATTTTATTTTAAAATGATAAAAACAATATGTGGGTTCCCCTGTGGTGCTCTAGAGATAAAATCGTAATAAAAGTAGAAAAAAGTGTGAAAGAAAAGTAAAGAGATTAGACCCTTTCACCAGCAGAAAAGACTGCGAAATCAAAAAAGAAAAAAAAAAGGGCAGAATAGTTTTAGTTTTCTTCACCAAGATTTGCGTTTCACAGCACATGCCACGTGGTGTTTTCATTTACCAGCTAATGAGATGGTGAAAACGCGCGACCAAACCTGTTTTGAGCAAGTTTTTAAAAACCGGCATTGTATATTTTTAACCCACGGCAGGTTAGTTAAATTAGGATTCACCAAATTAACAGCCTTTCGAACAACCGGTGGCTGGAAGTTATCTATTTGTTTCGGGATCTTTTCACTGGAATGGTGCCTTCCATTTGCTGTTTCAACACGTTCTGCCCAATAAAATTATGATTAAAATGCTCCAGAGGCGTTTCTAAAACGTTTGGGGTAGAAAAACAGATAATGATGCATAGAATGCCACTTGGTTTTTCATGCTCAGCAACTTCATAACGACTAGTTGCAAGAATAATCAGTTTAGATTCTACCATTTGCAAGTTCGCCCAATGGTTTTCAATTACGTCATTACCCATACATTCAAAGAATCAAAACAAGAACTCTACGTTTGTCTGCTAAATGAATAAAAGCGAGAGGTATTTTTCGAAACGGGCATTTTACATTCACATTACACAGCACAGCACAAATGCGATCGTCTTGCGCGTATGCATACACAGACCTGAAAAACACACTTGTCGCAAGTAGATTTGCACGGTATATACAGTTCGAGTCCAGTCAGTAAGTAAACATTGACAGCTCTTACAATTGCGCAAATAACTTGCATTAAAAAGTGCAACGTGTACGGTTAACTGAACGGAGAAGAAACAGCCGCTACTTCAAAAATGAATAAGCAGTAAAGTTTACTATACTGTCTGTAACGAAAACTAAGTGAATGTGAATTTGTATATTGTCAGCAACACAGAAATTGTCGGAACTCCAGTACTGCAGCAAAATAAAACCTCCGTTACTTTTTTATCGTTAGTGAACCAATGGATCATCGCCGAGCCTTCCATCTATATTTTTCCTCTTCTTTAGCTTAATGCCAAGCAAATACCGTGTTTAAAAATCAACTGAAGACTTTTACCTGAATTTGCATAAGTAGCTTGTTACCAAGAGAAGAGTCTAATGAACTAAACCATCTAGATTGTCATTTCCGGTATGATATGCGAACTAGCAAGCGCCATATCACATTTCTCTGCCTTCATACTATCATTTCTTACTCTGAAGAACAAGGCTTGCCAAGATCTATGGTGGAAAATAGAGTTTCCACTGTGGACCTCGCACAAGATGAATAGATAAGTTCCTGTGTGTATAGAGGTAAGTGATCTTCTAATCAAGGACATGGTAAGAAAACATCTAATGTCAGGAGAACGTTCGAACAAGCAATGTTTCCTTACTACTGATGAGAAGGGCAAGCAAAAAGCAAAATGTGTGATGACTATTTAAATAGACTGTCGCGGTAATGGTTTATAATTGTATGACTTCCTTTCAATTTAAAACCAATAACTCAACCATCTGCAACTGGAATTGCAACCTGTCAACTAGAACATACACCAACTCTTTCAGTCTTCCCTCTCTAAAGATCAAGTCCTAGGGAAGTTAAGAAAGCGATATCTGGCCTATTGAACAGGAAGCTTCTGCTAAATTTAAAATTACCTATATAGCACACTTATAGTCGGGGGATTGTGTTGTAAAAGAAATTACGAATAACTAAGTGTAAAACTGCTTCAAAATCCAGCTGCCCTCAGCCAGTCTCACCTAAGTGATCTTTAAGTACTCCGCTTTATTTAATGACAGCTTTACGGTTGTTCTTGAGATATCGACTAATCAGTGAACGTCACGATACGATTGGTAGGTTCGCGTGGGTCGGGGACACCTGACACGACCTGACACCCGATAGCCCGGCTTGCAGTCGCCTTCCTTCATCGCCACAAAATGAGGTCGTCTGGAACTCGGGAATTATACGGAAACTCTGGCTATAAATAGATCTCGATGTTACATCATATACTTTAAACTACGAGTTGGCTGAACAGTTTTTCTTCAAATTCTATAGGAAGGTCATTTGAAGAATTTATCTACAAGGCTTGAATTTGATAACTGGAATTGGAGTCCTTTTCCTACAGCACATATGCGACACTTGTAGGCTTATCAAACAACTGGTAATGATTTGAACCCTCTAGGTTTAAACATCATGAAATCTGCTGAAATGTCTAATTTGTTTTAAATCAAAATAAAGTTAGTAACGTACAAAGTACTAGTTTCATGGCCAAAGCTTTGGGATGCAAAATAAATGTTTGAACATTGGTTGTACTCAATGTGCCAGTGATCCGTTCAACCACGTGACACCATTAAGAACTGAACCTACATACCTTATTCCCGATCTATTTCAAAATGAATTTCATTTTCTATTTCATTACCACATTTCTTACGAAAACTAAACAAGTTCCACTGCAGTAGATTGGCATAAAAATTAAAGTGTACAACCGTTTCCCGCACAGAACAGAAAGAGGGAAAGAGAGTTTAGGGCATCGGAAGAAGGAAGAGATGCGACGATATTATGTTACAATAAAGCATAGGCAAAATTAAGTTTATAATTGATGATGATAATGATGATGAAAATGATGCAATAAAACATAAAACATTACAGAGTTAAATCACCACACTGGATGAAGTAATATAAAATCAAAACCAGGACGCATTTATGCCTTAATCCGAGATATGAGGACTGATCTATGGGTGATCTCCTGATCAGCAAGAAATGTCTAAAGTAACTTCAAGCATGTAATAGGGCGACTGGCAAGAAACCCAATTTAAAAGAGGAAATCCTGTTTGGAGAAGACTCGAACATGAACCATCGCCCACTGCCGGCTGTGTTGGAGGTTGCGTTATATAGAATTATAATATACTTTACATAGCATCAATTACCAACCACGCTACGCTTTACCATATATAGCTGCTATTTCAAATTTGGTTGACTTCCGAAAAGCACAAATCGTAAACGGCAAAGGGCAACACCAAGACCCAAAAGGATCGTAGGTACTTTAAATTACGTAAATTTGCCTTTGGTTGGATTCACAAGCTACTTGTGTCTCTCTAAATTCCCACAATCTCTTTCGGACCTAGTGTTACTTTTTGCGTTTTGCGCTTTTCGGAAGTAAACCGTTTTGAAATATCTGTATACTCACTCAAAAAAGTGATAATTATAATCTGTGAAATCCGAGAGTTCTCCCACCTAATCCCACGCCCATCTGTACAGCTTTTTGAACAGAATAAAAGGGGTGAAGACAGCTTCAGTTTCAGCACTTGTTCCACAAGCAATAGCTGTCGCTTTCCTGGTACACGAAGGCGGTTATTAACCATGAAGCAGTCTACCATTCGCAAGCTGATTTTTGTTCTGATGCTATCTTCCTTTTCCAAGTCGGAGCTCCCAGATAAGGTAAGTTTCACCTTTGCAAAATAAAGTCATTTTAAAATTTGTATGGGACTGTTTTTAAAATTTGTATGGGACTCTTTCATTCTCGACTGTTTGAAACTCCTCTTGTTACAGTTCTAACAAAACGCAATATCACTGACCCTTAAATAGTCAGTATTATATCTGCGGCTACTAACCGAAACTAGATCTTTGATGAATTAACAGCATTTTCTTTCTATTTCTCCTCTTTATTATGGAGCCCTCCTCCCAAACACCTAAAATTCAAACTGATCACCCTCTAACAAGTGCTCCTTCTATCTAGAATGATAATGTGATCATTAGTCACGCCATTAATCTATATTAGTGCGTAAAAGAATGCCTCGGACAAAGCTATACACAGTACTGAAATTCTATAAAATTCCGTATTATTGATTATTGACCAAGCCATACATTACCAGGATTTATGCGCAAAATAAGTTATAATTAACACAACTGGAACTTGCTTTTTAACTTCCGGATATTGTAAAAGAGAATAACCCAATATCAAATAGTACAATTTGAGTCAGTATTTTCTTAATCTATAATAGAAACAAAATTGAGTTTTCACAAATTATCATTTCGGTCTCAAGATGTACAAAACTGTCAAATCATGCACCTGCCGACAGTTGATTTCGACTCGTCTTGGGACTTAAATGCGAAATTACATTTTCATTACCACTTAATTACCGTAAATTACCTTAAAATATTTAAATGTACGTATTTTGCTGCACATTTGCTTGGGAACAAATTATAGTTGTTCTTGTGTCTTTCCCCGTTTGTGCAAGGCCCCATTGTTTCTAGTGTAGACTATGTGATCCGATAAATTACATCATAACAACATATATTGTTTCAAATATCACGTACAGTGTTCTGGTGGAGACAATTGATCAGTGTGGATCGTCCGTCGTTACTACTATATCCTGCTAACGTGTTCATTCAACCGCCTCAAGGCGAGCGTGCGACGGAGTTAGGCCTGATTTTGCTAGGATAATATCTTCCTTACAACATCCACCCCCCCCCTCCCCCAAACAAAAAATAGCATGTAAAAACAAAACAAAAAGGAAACAAAACAAAACAAAAAAGACCCACCCAATTTCTTCACGTCGCATTTACATTAAAAGTCAGGTCAAAAGGACATAACCGTTTCGAAAAGTCCAAGTGCAGTACTTTTATCACTATTGCCCAGTTCAAAAAAAGAGAGGGAAACATGCTCAGAGAGTTAACAGTGCAACAAAACGCTTAAACTAAAAGAAAAAGTACGTCATTAGAAGACGCAAAGCTCACAGGAAAGCCAAGCAAATGCTATCCTCATCCCCAGGCTCTGTTGAGCAAATGCAAATTAGAAATAAAGAAACAAAAGGGTTACAAGTACATCAGGAAGTAAGATGAACTGAACACCTGCTGTCGATTTCTTTCTTTATCAGCGAGATATGGCACTTTCTCCGGACATGTACAACGATGTGAGAGACTACGCAAATGAAGATGACTTTACAAGGTTCATGAACAGGAACCCACTGCGCATGGTCATACAACGAAGGCAGCTGAGTAAGTTACACTGACTCTGATTTGGTTAACAAAACTTGCTTACTCTTTCTAGTCTAATCAAACTCCAGGAAATAAAGTTTCTTTGTGAGTTTGGAAGATGGCATCCACACTTTTCTGTTTACGTAATAACTTTGGTCACGTGATCTTGTATTCCAAACGGCTTGGAGGCGTTTGGCAATTTGGGATAATCAAAATGTGGGTGTGTTGGCGCTACTGGTCGAGTACTTGTTTTGCAATTGGAAAGAGGGAAAGTTGAAATACGCACTCTTTCTAAACTTCCAATCCAATTATTTCTTCATTTTATTTTAGACAGGCGACTGTAACTTTTCTCCATTTAGGAATTTTTTTAAAAAAAACCTGAAAGGTTACCACCATTTTGAATATTATTCAAGCTACTGACAAATCAGCAGTTTAATCCGTCCTAACATTTTTATGGAGACTGCATAAATACAGTTATAGTACCGTAGCGGTTGATGGCTACGAGACAGCTCATTCTCAACTTATTCGACAAGACTGAAGACCGAAAGCGAATTCATCTGCAATTTAATGCTTATCAAAATAACGACTTCAGAAAACAATGGCATGCCTGGCGAAATGTAATTCCAAAACCTTAAAATTAACTTTTGCAAATGTATTTGGAAATGAAAAAACAACTGATCCTAAGCTACCAAAAATGTACAAACTGTTCTAGTTAAGATGCTCTTTAACTGTTCCATCAAGCTTGACTTTGTAGTCTCAGTTGTCAGACAATTTTTACAAATCATATGCCTTCCGTTCTTAGCGAATCAGCAAGCGACATTTATATCTCCTGATCATAGTATTCCGTAGACAAATTGAAAAACTATTAAAAATTGTCTGTAAGAGCCGCCAGATAGTCTACTAGCCTTTGGGTAAAAGCAAGTGATCAGCCCGAGTATCAGTAACAGCCGACAGTTGTTCTCGTCTGTCCAAACAGGCTGCAGCAGGTGTCGGCAGTCTGTCCATTACCATTACTTACGCATGCGCAGGACTGTGATAAATGTCAGTACAGTGGGATAGCTGGAGGCTTTTATATCGCAATTTTGCACCTTCCCTGTATTTGACTACCGAGTTCATTTTAGTTTATAAAACACTGTATTTGAACATAACACTATCCAATGACGGGAGAGTTCGTCAGATGGTATTTGCAGTTTACGGCACATATTCAATTCATTACTTGAGATGTATTTGCTTGTTGAACCAATTAATTGCCATTATCATCATTACTGAACAATTGCCACTCTCAAAATATTCTAACGGGTTTGGACCTGATGACACTACTGGCGTGAATCACTACAAAGATTCAACAAACAAGACTTCTTTTGAATAGTTTTATATATTCAATTTAAATTGCCAATTTTTAAACATATTTTCAAATATTTTGCAAAGTTTTCAAATATTTTAGTATTAAAAATATTAAATTTGATATTTTAATATTAAAATATTTTGTGTCATACAGTTGTGTTTACCTGGAAGGCCAAAGTTTCTGTTATTTAGTTAACGCTTCGCGTCGTTTTTCCAACTCTGTTCTCGGCGTTTGAAATGTGATGCAACACTCCTTTTCGTGTTTGATGTATTAATTCACAATTCTAATTTCCAACTGCTACTGCAACTGAACTTCATTATTTATTTATCAACAAAAGTGTTATGAGAAATTCGTTTCTACAGAATAACCTGTTTCTATGGCAATCAGGTTTTGAGTGGCATATCTGGCAAATTTTGAGCGATTTTCCTTTAATTCCGATAATTGTTCATCCTCGGAGCCCTAGGGGCGTATCGTCGAGCGGCGTTAAAGCTGGGCGCGGGGAAGTTTCATTTTTTCTCTCTCGCCCTACGTTCTCCCCTGCCCAACGATCTGCACCTGGCCGGATCTCCGAGGATGATAATTGTTAGAATTTTATTTTCCAGGAACTTGCAAGATAAGGCTTGAGTCGTCGAAACTAAATAAGTGCTCTTTCCTGCCCACGTTGGTTGATATTGGGCATGAAGCTGCTCTCCAAAACAGGAAAGATCAAGCTGCCCTGATATTCAAGATTCACCGGTGTGCTGGACGCTGCAGTAATGCATATGGCATAGATAGAGTTTGCACCCCCAAGGTAATCGAGAAACACTGCATAGAGATTGAGCTGAAAACTCCGGGACAATATCAAACAGTGTTCCTTTATAATCACACATCTTGTGAACAACATTTTTGTCAAAAACCTAACAAAACCAACAATCTGAAGTCACCTTACTATAAACTTGGTAGTAAGAATACGAGGTGTTCATGTCAGTAAATTGTATTTCATTGTAAGGTGATCTCTGGAAATGTACATGTTATTTTAACAATAAAGAACTGTAAAGGAAATGTTCTTCAACTTATATCATATATACTTAAGAAATAGAAGACATTTCCGTGTTTCCCATCGAGTTATGGTAACGCGAGTGTACGTTTGGGAGAACAAGAAATAGTTGTGGTAGCGCGAGCCGAAGGGGAGTTATGGTAACACGAGTGCAAGTTTGGGAGAAAAGGAAATAGTTGCGTAGTACCAGCCGATGGCGAGTATTTCCACAACTCTTTCGCGTTCCCACAAACTTGCACACGTGTTCCCGGCATTACTCGATGGTAAACATGGGAAATGTTTTTTTAATTTCTTTTATAAAACAAACGCAGCCACGTTTTACAAGTTATGGTAAACGTCTTTCAACAATTCAGCGCAAGCGTTATATTTATATTTATATTTAGAGGGAGAGAGGGAGAGAGAGAGAGAGAGAGAGAGAGAGAGAGAGAGAGAGAGAGAGAGAGAGAGAGAGAGAGAGAGAGAGAGAGAGAGACAGAGAGAGACAGAGAGAGAGAGAGAGAGACAGACAGAGACAGAGACAGAGACAGAGAGAGACAGGCAGACAGACAGACAGACAGACAGACAGACAGACAGACAGACAGACAGACAGAGTCTGAGGACTTAAAGATCCACTTGGAACAGCACTGTTTGGTCTAAACACTGAACTATGACAACTAGTTCTGGAAACACTGCCAGTTTCATGCGATTTTATGAGAATGACTTAAAACATTCATTTTATTACTTCCGATTATAGGACTAAACATTTATGCGTAGAGCGTCAACCGTTGAAGAGACGTTGTCAGTGACTTTGAGACTTCTTGCGACCGGTGAGCTTCAGAAAGCCTTTTAGTTTTCACGAGTATCAGTCTCTTCTGAACACGTGACCACCAGTCTCTCATTCGTAGTTTCGATAATTAAAAGTTCAGACGCACCTTTGCGAGAAGATGTACAAGATGTACCCACGAGTACATGCGGAAATCAACAAACACGTTTGATCGATGAAAACCTTCCGTGCATGAGTTCAAAATCGCATCGCACAGGGTGCAATCATGGTGTTGCGATCTCGTTCCCAGAGTCCGCGTTCCTTAAGCCTGCGGCGAGGAACGAAGGGCTCTGGAATAAAGCACGAGCCGGCGCATGCGTAAAACGCCACTATAGTGGCCCAGAGACAATTAATATTTCATATAAGGCAGTCCGCAGATCGCGGACTTGCTCGTGCTTTATTCCCGAGCCATTCGTTCCTCGCCGCAGGCCAAAAAGAACGTGGGCTCTGGGAACGAGATTGCATGTTGCTGCAAAGGCCTGCGGCATGCGTTAATTATAAATAATCGACTGCTGAAATTCTCTAAATGGTGACTCAAATTATTTTTGCAAAGTCATTTTTATAAGCGAGATTTAGCCCGCTGTTTGCGATCCATTGTCTTCCCTTAACGAAGCGCCAAGTTTTTAATTTTTGACATCGGGATTTTTGATAGCGTACGTCATCCGTATTTTAGAGCTGACTCAAGATAATTTTAAATTTTCAAGCGGATTAGTCTAGAACTGAGCCCATAAATAAAAAAATATATCGAATTG
>JANVCJ010093582.1:0-10194 GCA_026413505.1 Epizoanthus ramosus
GAAAAAGAAAGATGGAAGAAGAGGGGGACTGGGGAGGAGGGAAGGGGAGGGAGCGCTTGCAACCACGCTATTGTTCTATTCATTACGCCCACTTCTCCAATATCCAATCAAAATCAAGCCGAACGTTTGACATCTGCACACGTGCAGACTTTCTTTGTGTGGGTCGATACACAGATGTCGAAGAAAATGGACTTGATTTATAAAGGCAGGAAATCAATAGAAATAATCCAAACGAAGTGTGTTGCCTTTGTAAAAGAAATTTACGATTTAATTATGGTGATTACAAGCCAATGTCATTTGGGTAGAAAGAACTTTGAAACATTGTAGCTGATATCTTCTGGCATCTCGTGTGTAAATATTAATAACATATCTCAAGTAGTTTGTAACATTTGCAAATCTTTTATGGCCAACCAATTGCTGAGAGTAGTTCGAGTTCTCTCACAAATTCTAACTAAAATTGTGCAGTGCCGAGCAGCACCAGCGGGAAAAGGAAATCTTCCAACTTGACCCCGGAATGAAGTACTGGTCCGGCTTCATTTCAATTTTTCAACCCTTCTCTTCAAGCGATACCAAGATTTCATCCAAAAACGATTCAAATTAATCCTTATCCACCATCTTGACTTCGCTTCTGATCGATATGCGATCACTCGCGTGGATCAAAAGCACTCTGATTGACAGCATAACACATTTCAGCCAATAGGCTTTTTATGTTTGCCGGCGAACGTAGAATTAAAAATACCATGAATAGAACAATAGTGTGACTGCAAGCGCTCCCTCTCCTTCCCTCCTCCCCAGTCCCGCTCTTCTTCCATCTTTCTTTTTCTCGCCCCCCCTCTTTTTCCCTTCCCTTTCCACTTGCTACGCAGGCTAAAGTAAGAGTTGAAGAAAAATCCGAGCGCCAAAGGCCTGAGGGTCTCTGAAATAGCATTTCATGAACTTTTAGCACACTTTTTACTACATATTTATTAGGAAGTAATGCCTGTCTCAAATATTAAAAAAAATTGGACTGAAAAAGGGGAGGGAGGCGCCACCCCCCCTAGATCCACTACTGCAATAATTATTACTAAGATGAAAGCAAGTTCTGGTTTCTCATTAATTTTCATTCTAATGTATGTCTAAAATGAATGCTAGGAACTTTAATTAATTATTTTTTTATTTTCTACTTGCTACTACTTTAAGTTACAATTACTGTAATTAATATAAATTTTATAATAAATTAAGTAATCTTCATCTGGTCCTGTACCTGTTTGAAGGCAGTCTCAACAGGGTTTTAGCCAGTTTCTTCACATCTTTGAGCCTCCGCTTCATCATTTTTGGTTCAGTTTCCTGCTGGAATAACCTAAACTCAAACCACAACCACAACGTCATCAAGTAACTCCTAGGATTTCCTTCAAAAACACTCAACGACTGCGCAAAAACGTTTCTGATAAAGTCAACAATATGGTGGGGTGGGCAGACACTGGAGGTATTCTCAAGTGCAAGGTGTCTGTCTGTCCACTCACACACTTGCCACAGCCCCAGCCTCTGCCCTTCCACAACTTGGCCTGCCCCAACGATTTGTTCCTTGTGCTCAAGACACATACTAAGGTATTGCTGGAGATTAGAACTTGCCGTCGAGGTGAAGAGTGGCATTGGAACCCCAAGGAATTGAAGAAACTCAAGAACCAACCTGAACTTGTTCTCCTGGCTGTTGATAGTAAACAAGCTGGTACTGACGTCATCAAACAGTACCAGTCTTTCTGGATCTTCACAGTCTTCTTCAGACTCACCAGCTTCCTTATCTGGTTGCCATGGCTGCCAGTGGTTGCTCTCTCTGTAAGCTTCTACCTTAAGCCAAGCTTGCCATTGTGACAAATTCTCATTAAATATGGCACTTTCTTCAGTTTCCTGACTTTTGCTGTCATCAGGCTTTTCAGCTGTCTTAAAGATCTCTGCAAGATCTCCAGCTTGAGAGGGTGAAACAGTTTTGTCCGAGGTTGAAGTATTCATCCAGCTCTTCCACCCAAGAGCACTGTCTTTGCCAAATCTACAGTAAGAAATAATGACTGCTACAGAACTTATATACAGTGTAGTTAAGACTTATATTTTGACCCTTATCAATAAAAATAGCTCCATCTACCATTCTGTCATTACAGGTTTAAGCAATTGCTGTAAACTTTAACAGTAAACTCTTTTTTCAGGAATCAGTGGAAGGCTACAATAAATATTTGTAAGGACTGCCAGATATCTCATTAATCACTCCCACTGATAAATTGATGTTGAATTCTGTCCCCTGTTGACATTGTTGTAATATATTTGTATCTTGTTAATTAATGTTATTGTCCCAAAGTTCTAAGCTCTTGTTACAAGCATGAACTGACCTGGCTCTCACAATAATACCTTAGACCCTGTAAAACATTTCCTTTAAGGAACAAATTTTATACATTTAAAATTATTATATACACATAACACATTTCAATGGTATTAATTAGTATCGTCATTTATATAATTATTTCAAATTAAATAAAACATACATTGGTGCTCCGCTATCCCAGAATGTTTCCAAGAATTCCACTTTTCCCTTATACGGAGTACTGTTCTCAAGTTCTTGTGGACAGAAACAGGTGAACTCAACCTGGGCCTGGAAACATGCAACAGCCTTCTCAGTGTGACCTAACAGTAAACAATAATAATAAATAATAATTAATAATAATTATTATTATTAATAACAATAGCTATTTTTTACGCATTAGGCAAGCCTCAATGCGTTATAACAGAAAATAAATTAATATTACTTTTAAAGTAGAACTTTGCCGTGTTCTATTGCAAATTGACAGATCTATTTAATTGTTTTTTTTGTTTACGATTAGCTGATAGTCAAAATTTGACCTCGTACAATCACGTATATGGAAAAACAGCTGTTTCCAATTAAAAAACAAAACAGGTGTTTTTAAAACAGAACAAACTTTAAAATCACCCTGTTTAACACTTAATTCTGTTTTGTTTGCATTAATTTCGATACGGTTTACGTAAAACTGAATTATTTCAGAAGTAAAATTAAAATTAAATAATATTTTTATCATATCCATCATCATTTTTATGTAAGTAAAATACAGCAAATTTCTACTAAAACAATTATACAACTCACTGTCATTTTACATTAGTGGTTAAATCCACTCAGCTTTGTCTTGTTGATTAATCACTAATATTTATATAAAACTCGAGTTTGTTGTATAATTTATTGCTGATTTGTTAATTACATGTAGTGCACACCACTGACATACATTATACACAACAAATTGTAATTTTATAACTCTTTAAATATTGAATTCTATTTTTTAACGTTTCCTGTATAATGTTCTATATATACTGATATGTAAATATTGTAATGGCAAAATAAAAATGTTTATGAATGAATGAAAGGGGGTGGGAGTGGAGGGAAAGGCAAAGACAGGATAGTGAATTGGTCCTACTTATTCTGAGCCTCTTCTTCTGGATTTGGGGCTAATTTTTGAAAATATATCTAAATCCTAGCAAGCGGCTATGTATCCTTCACAACACCTTTGAACAAAAGATAGTCATTGGCCAGAATGCCCTCAGTGCACAACAGGGTGTTACTAGAAACCAGGTGAGGATTGATGGTGAACTAACTCGCTTATGCAACATTTGCCCAGAATCTTTCTTACTGCGAAGAAAAATTGGTGTGGAGGTCAGGCTAGGTTAAAGGTTTTTTTAAATAATATATAACTAATACAATTCACTAAATATAAACTGAAATTATACAAGAAATGGCATAGAATAATTACTAAATAGTTTACAGTACCTGATTGTCTCATGAAATGACACTCTTGAACAAATAAATCCAACATATCTGACTCAATGTCTCCTTCCTGCTTATGAGAGGTAAATGCCCCTTCTTTAATGGATGATAAAGTCTCAAGGCATTTGTGATAAACACTTATAACCTTGTTAAAGGTGAATAAAGAGAAACAGGACTGTACAAAGCCAAGGTATTGTTTCCATAGAACCGTCTTGTTAGGGTGCTGAAACATCACTTTTCTCCACCTCTGGGCTAACTGCTCGGCACTCCATACTTCGCTGCACAGCTCAAGATGCCCAGTAATTAGCTCAATGGAATCTGAGTTATGCTCCAGAGCTTTCTCATAAATGGCAATCTTTTTCTCAATGACAATGATAGAAGCTTTTTTCCTCTGCTCATTTCCTGCCTCACTGAAATGCACTTTGTGTGTTTCTTCCCTTTGGATAGACTCTTCTTGAAATTTAACATATTTAATCCAAGTTTTAACATCGTGGGGATTTGCTCGCAGAATTCTGTTAAACTCTGCTGTTCTTTGTGTGATGTCATTTTCCGCATCAGCATCTTCACCTTCATCTCTGTTCTCAGAATTCTCTGCTTTTTCCACACTGGGACATTTTTCTGGTAATTGTAATGGTACATAGAAATAGTTACTCATTTCTAAACTACCACCAAAATTTCCCTTGTTACTTTTTACTTTCTCAGGTGTTGCACTCCAGCTATCACTGTTCCAATATCTTACAGTTTCTTGAATTTTTCGTTTCCGTTTGCTCTTTTGTTCAATTAGTTGAACACCTTGGTGTCTTTTCAGTCCAACACAAGTAATATTTGGTCTCATCTTGTACAAAGCAACATCTAATCTGTACAAAGTATCATACATACGATTATCTAAATCTGGCTTAAGGGAAATTCTAAAAGCCTCATTAGGAGGCAAATTCGCTTCATCAATCCATGCTGTGTTTGGCTTTGAGACTTTTTCCTTTGGATGTTTTGAAACATGTAAATCTTCTTTATGTTTACGCCTTACTTTATGCTTGTGCTTATGCTTATGTTTGTGCTTCTTCTGCTTAACTTCCTTATGCTTGTGACGTCTTGAAACACCATTAGAAGTTTCACTGTTCGCACTTGATGCTGATCTATCACTTCCATAACCACAGGCATCATTTCCTTTTCCTCCCAGACTGTGCTTGACATCTTCTTCCCACGGCAAGTCCTCTGTCTTTACTCGCTCTTGGCTGGTCTCTGTAGCTGGACTTTCTGTTCTGTTGTCAACTGCACTAGCTGTGCTGCCGCCATCATAGCTTGAGTTTGTAAGCCAATCGAGTGGAGTGCCTAAAATAATCAGATTTATTTCATTAAAACTTTCTCAGAGAAAGAATTTCAAAGTGCATAGTCAAATAATATAAAGCAAATTATTCTGTATTTGTATTTCTAGCTACTTGTATATGTATGAATCATAATTTTTGTTGTGATCATCTCTTGTAGAGTACATGACTGTGTAATGAACAAATGTTATTAAATTATTGAAAATTGCATCCTAGAGGAGGCAATAAAAGGTTTATCACTTATTACCTTTAAACAACAAACAAGAAGTCTGCAGCTCTCTCAATGAACTGTACTTCAGAATAGAATTATGACTTCTCGCGACTGACATTTATACCCAATAACATTCTACTTAGTACCAGTTGTCACTATTTATATAGTTAATAATGCACTCACCATTGCATTTGCCAAAGAGGGGAGGGGCTTCATATGTGGGGCGATACATATAAGAAATTTATGACCAACACTTGCCCAATTGTGTGGAAGTACATGTATAGTAGAATTTGATGTTTGATAATCTGGCATAACCTGCAATCAGGCCTTTTTAGAGGAGGCGGCAGGAACTTGAGAAGAAAAACTAAGAAATAGAAAGGGAGTAGGAAAAGAGGGCATGACACTAATTGCATCAAACCACATTTTTTACTTGCAGATACTGGAGGTCATCTTTGGCTGGTCATTTCAAAATAGGTTGGTAAGCATGTGCTGACTCAGTCTAGACTGTAAGAATTAAATTCTCCACAAAATTAACAAGCAATCTAGTCGCTATACTTCTGCTAAAATTAATGGTGATTGGCAAAAACATGACAGACCACACATAACAAGATCGCAGATAAGGTTAGGTGTAAATGTTGTGACTTTAGTACTTTGCTTTTCTCTTTTCTTAAAGCGGCTATGTCACGGCTATTTAAGGACATTTTTGCGATGTACAAAATTCTCCTCAAATCACAGGAAATCTGAAAATAACAGACTACCGTGGTAGAAAAACACAAGAGAGATGACAATAAGTCATAAAAGAATGCGGATGGTTAAAATTGGGGAAGACTAAAACGGATTACAAACTATCAATTTAATTTCGGTCCAGGCTAGACATTAAATATGTTAAATCCATTCACTATCAAAATTGTGTTTCTTGTACTTAGACACCTTCGGTTTTCACAATATATAGCCATTTTATCATTTCTTGTTTTCCTGTTGAGCTTACAACTTATGTTTCATAACTGTGAAGGCTTTGTTCCTGACATGACTTGAGGGCATGCGCATTACCGTGACACAGCCCCTTTAAACACTGACATATTTGCAGGAACATAGTCAGGGGGTTTCTAAAAAGCCACGCCCTAGAATATGCAAGTGCCCACATCTGACCAGACTTCCCCTTACGGACGCTAATGACATTGAAGTGCATGCAAACTATTTCAACAATTCTATAAGTTCACGATTATTATAGCCTTGAGCACCAAAACTTCAATTTGTATCACTGAAACTACGAATTTAAAGCAACATTTTATTTGACCCAAATTATTACAAATATGACATATTAGCATGTTTCAATCAATGATCATTATCAGAGAGGTTAAATTCTGACATGCTAGGTGCAGACAAAAACAAGTGCAGATGTTGGAAAAGAAACATGTGAAGAAAAAACCAAACTGCCTCGAGTGGGAATCAAACTCACGCATCCAGATCACATGACAGGCGCTCTAACCACTGAGCTACCAAGGCATCTACAGTGGCAGAGGGGGAACTAGATCAACTCTTGACAAATTCAGAATTCTCAAACACAGTTTCTTGGAACTTGCTCACATTCCTCTCGGAGATGCAAATTGACCTTTGTTGTCGTCATGTAACATGCATTGGACAGCACACAACCTTAATAGTAACAGTAGCTGTGACATATTACCATGTTTTGATCAATGATCATCATCAGAGAGGTTAAACTCTGACATGCTACTAGGTGCAGATGAAAACAAGTGCAGATGTTTGGAAAAGAAACATGTGAAGAAAAAACCAAACTGCCTTGAGCGGGAATTGAACTCACACATCCTGATCAATTCGACAACAAAGGTCAATTCGCATCTCTTCTAACTTTCTGTCATGATCAACATGAGCTTTGTCTTCAGTATCTCCAACTCTGTATACTAGGATATCATCAGTGACATTAAGTATCCCAGATGTCCAGTCCCTCTATGGCTTGGCTGACACGCTTCTGGAAAATCTCGTTTGTCGCTGACAAGCCAAATGGAAGTCTCCTTCATCTGTACCTTCCAAAGGGGGTTGCAACGGTGGTGAGTAGGCTTGATTTGTCTTCAAGCACACAGTGCCTGTATCCTGCAGTCAGATTAACAGTTGAGAATATCTTCACTCGGGCCAGCTCTAGCATTAAATCATCCAGGATCAGCAGCTGGCGTGTTTCTCTTTTCAGGACTTGATTCAACGGGCGTGGATCTATACAGATTCTAAGGGTGCCTGACTTTTTGGTTGCTAAGGCAACAATGTGGACTGACACCCACTTTTGCTAGGACTTCTAGATTCTCCAGTCGGTCTAGTTCTGTTTTGAACTTCTTTCTCAGTGCTGTTGTGACTCACTGTGATGGCGCAATGGACGGTTTGGCATTCACATTGACTTGTAGGTGGACTGTAGGTACCAGGTAGGGTTCCTACATGTTCCAAAATCAGGCATGTGCAATATCCAGCATTATGTCTCAATCTTATGCAGCCGTGAGATTTGGGTACTGGGAATGAATGGAGAAAGTTCGAACTGGAGCATTCGGTGAATTTTGATGGAATGAAACCCTGGGATATTTCATACCAGACAACAGATATTTTTATATTTTTTCTATATATTTAATGAATCTGCATTATTTTTTAAATTTTGTGTCCAGAGTGTTTCAAAGGTTTACTGTATGGTAGTGGAATGACTGCTGCCCAGTTGGCAATTTACAAAAGGGAATATTTAGTTTGTTGCAGTTCCTTGTTTTCCTTTGGGTAATTTTGAGTCGTCTGCTGAATTTGCTAGATAAGTACTTCGGTGCATAGCCTGCCATGCATTTAAACACCATTACAGCATTTCTATAATCTAGTTGTTTGGCAACTGGCAACCAGCGCAATTGTTTCAAGATCAGTGTGTCATGGTCAAATTTCCGAGTGCCACTAACAATGTGACACGCAAAGTTTTGTACTGCTTGAAGCTTGTTGAGGTTTGTCTAAGAAGTGTTCAACCATACATTTGAACAATAGAACAATTTAATAAAACTAAGGAATTAATGATTGTAATAAGTGTGTGGCGATCAAATGCATGTTTTACGCAGTTTATTTGAAAGAGAATTGACATACACGACGAGATTGTTCTGACTATGTGTTCGTCGAAGGTAAGACCTGGGTCTAAAGTTAGACTCAGATCCTTTGCCGACTCAACTGGGACGAGATCCTCCCCTAGCAGGTACACGTTGAAGTCTTGCAATTTTCGATACCATTTGTCTAGAGCCAAAAACCATCAGTTTGGATTTACCTGGATTTAGAAGGAGGGAGTTATTGAAGTACCAGTTACGGAAAAGAACTAGGTCTTGGTTTATCTCTACAACAGCGTGAGGCCTGTTTTTGGGTTGGAATGAAAGATAAAGCTTGGCATCATCCACGAAAGACTGTGATGAGCAAGTTAGCATCCACTGAGCATCCACTTTACTGTTGAAGAGAACCCCAGTCACTTCCTCGACACCTCTTTCAAGCAGACTTCCAACACCTTCACTAAATCTGTTTACAAGAAACCAGGAAAGCTTCCAGTCCATTGGAAATCCAACACCCACACCAATTGGAAAAGAAATTCTATCACATCTGCCCTCCATCGCACCAAACGCATCACCTCTAACTGGTCCCAAGAAGTCCAGATGATCCCGGGTTCAATGCTCGGCCTTGCCAGGGGTTGAATTTGTGAGACCTTCTTTCTGCCACACCGTCCGTGGACAGGGATGTTAAGCCGTTGGTCTAGTCTCCTGAAACATCATCAGCCTAGGGGACTTAAAAGAACCTGTGGACACATTTGTCACAAAGAGCAGGGTAGTGATCCCAGTGTCATGGTTGAGGGCCACATGGAAGATTACTTAATAAGTATAAATGTGTTACCCTCATTAAATAAAGTGTTTTTAATTATCTTTATCTTTTATCTTTTACAATGTCGTTGTACACAGGACTTAGTACCAATGGACACACAGCAGAGTTTCACTGCCAGTAGAAGTCAGATCTTTGCTATAAACAGAAGTGCAGAGACACTGAAAGAAATTGCAGACAGGATGGCAGCCAGAGCACTAGGTATGTTTAATATTTGATATCCCATCTACAACTGCAAAGTAACCCAGAAAGATTTAATTAATTAATTTGTTAATTAATAACATAGGCAAAGTGTTGCTACAGTGACATGCAAGAGTTTACACAAAGTATTGAAAAGAATTGTCAGTACTAGAGTGCACCTGTAGGTTTACAATGTACTGTATTACATGTACACAGGATTTGAGCATCTTACTTGCTAGAGTAGACAATTATGAGCTTATTAGTCGTGTGTTACAAGAACTCCACTGGCTCCCTGTGGAGCAAAGAATTATTTTTAAGATATCTTTACTTAATTTTAGGCGTCTGCGTACTTTAGCAGTGTCATATCTTCAATAACTATTGGTACTTTACAGGCCTACAAGGACTCTCAGATCATCTGCTGATCCATCTAGTTATTGTATTTTTATTCATCAGTTGTTATTAGTTAGCATATTATTCATTGTATATTATTTGACTTATATTCCACATATTTTAAGGCGCCTAGAACATTTATGTACATGCGGTATAGAAATTTGTATATATTATTGTACATGTATATTATATTACATTGATAACTTTAAGAGTTTGGAAAATGGACACAAAATGCAGCATGTATTCATAAGTATACAATCACGTACTTGTAGGTGCATGGGTACCAATACATGAATGACCTACACAATGGCATTGCCCTGGCACTTGTAATAATAATAATAATAATAATAAAGCCTTTATTTATGTGTCAGCTAAAATAGCAGTGTAAACCACTAAATGGGGAC
>JANVCJ010093604.1:0-10192 GCA_026413505.1 Epizoanthus ramosus
GGTCAAAAGCTGCTTTGACAATGCAATGACAACGCAATGACAATGAGCTTTGGACAGTGAAGCGAAATCGTCTCTATTCACCAAGTGTGATTCTAACTGCAATCTCTGTCATTTACAAATGCAAACATGTAAACATTCCGTGAGATTTCAGTGGCCACTATAAAACAAAAGACAATTAACCAAAATGCCCTAAATTACCATTTATTGATTCAGTGGTGATTCAATGTTTTACTTGCCTATCATGAAATACAGCGTGTCACATCCGCTGAATAAGTTTTATAACAGAACAATTGAACTCGTTCCATGTAACAGCATCCACAGACAAAATGGGTTCTGGATTCCAACCCTTTGAATTCTGGATCCGAAACTTAATAATCATTTGGATCCGCATTCCAATCATCTGGATTCGAGATTCCGTCGTTATGGAATCCAAATTCCCTGCCACTGGATTCTTGATTCCGAAATTGAAAAATTAGCCGATTCCGGACCTCAGCTTCTGGATTCTGGATTCGAGCCTCAAAATTTGACTGGTAGATTCTTGATTCTTTCACATTGGGCGATTTGATCTTCGGAACATTCTTCCTTTGCTACTTTTCTTCTTTCTTTCCATACTTTTCCTGTCCCCTTTGCGATTTAAATGGGCGCTTGTCCGTCCTCTACGTTTATGATAACTATGGTATTGCCGCTGGAGAGTATCAGGGTGCAGCTTCACTACACGGTCGAGCTTTGTATATATATTAACCTTTGTGTTACTGACAGCATCACTCGTGTGATTCTCAGCTGCTTGAATTGTTGCTAAAATAAAAATATATATCATTTTTAGGTTGCAACACATTTCATGATTTAATTATTTTTCACTGTTTTGTAATATTCTATCTGTAATTATCAATGTTTGTAATAAACTGTCTGTATATTATACATATAATCACTGTAGATATGTAGCATTGTAGAAACTAACGGTAATAATAATGATAAAAATGTCGATAATGATGATGTAAAATGTTTATTATCGATTGGAAGCCAATTGTATGAAATGAGCACACCAGTACAGTAGGGTAGTGTCATTAGGCATGGACAATTGACTGCTATTGGGGAAGAGGGGGAAGGGGGGGGGGAGAAAGGAGTTTGGACCATTTGGGCCATATGTTTTCTTTAGAGGTAGGCATGCATGTTTTTACAAGTTCTTTCACCAACACCTCCCCCATTATTCATTTATTTTTTAAATGATTAATTAAATATGTATTGGGTGGGACCTTTTAGCAGAGCTTATACTACCTACCGTCAATCCATGAACGATACGACTTCACTCTTGCAAATCCGTCACCAATGCCTTTCAGGGCGCATGGAAAAACAAAATTTACCACACCTGCAAGAACCCAGCGGCCTGTTTTACTATGGTCCTCACAGACAAGGCCCCCGCCACTATCATTCTTGCAAGCTCCTATCTCATCCACCATGTGCCCTGCACACAACATTCTGTCTGAGATAACTTGGCCATTTGCTGCTGCAAAATCATCCGCACACCGTTGGTGGTTAATAATAGGAGCTGATGCCTTCAATAGTTTGGGAGAGTTTGTCCCTGTGCCGTCGGAATAGCCACTGTTCCACGTCCAGCTTGTGTGTCCAAAACCAGTGAAGTAACAAGTATCATCTAGTGAGCGAAGAACAATAAGAACAACTTCTTTTATGCGAGAATGAAGCAGAGTTCGAATTCTCTTTGGTTGTATTAATCAAAATGTGATTAAACAAAACCGAAAACACGGTACGGTGACTCAGAGTTTTTTTTATGAGATTTAAACCAAGCTACATAAACAAGTACAGGATTATCGTACATCATAATTTGGGATAGGTATGATGGCTATCGGACATATCGACCCACAGTTGATGGGCGTATGTCCAGCGGGAACCTTTAACTACATCAATAGGACCTAGCTCCCCACACGAGTCCCTGTAGCTCAGTGGGTAGAGCAGCTGACTGACAATCAGAAGGTCAAGGGTTCAATTCCCGTCAGTGACACAGCATTATTTTCTGAGATTTTAGCTTCGGGAGCATCTCTTACTTTCACCATTAAACCAAGGTACATCAAGTACAGGATTATCGTACGGTACGGTTGTGGACATGGAACCATTCAATGACTATTACAATACCAGACTCATGCTTTGGGAGAACCGTCTCGTGGTTCTCAATGTCCTGAGCGAGCTAGGTCTCGGTAACCGATACTAAATCAGTGTCCTTAGCCTAAACGAGCTCTTGGAAGCAGAGAAGGTTGCATATTTGTTTACCTCTTGGTAATTTATGCAGACTTTCCAAATTCGGAGCGTTGACTACAAGAGAGGCTGCAAGACGGCGATTTCGATATTCTTGTCGCAATCCACGAATGCACAATCCACGAATGCACAATCCACCAATGCACAATCCACGAATGCACAATCCACCAATGCACAATCCACCAATGCACAATCCACGAAGGCACAATCCACGAATGCACAATCCACGAATGCACAATCCACGACTGCACAATCCACGAATGCACAATCCACGAATGCACAATCCACGAATGCACAATCCACGAATGCACAATCCACGAATGCACAATCCACGAAGGCACAATCCACGAATGCACAATCCACGCATGCACAATCCACGACTCATTATGTTTGATTAAATATTTACGAAATGATAACGATTGTAGAAATTTTAAATTATGAATTAATTATGATCTTTAAGTTTGAGAACTCTGTATGTTCGTCTAAACTTATTTCCTATCGGCTCTGACATTTCGAGATGTTTATCCATAGACTGACCTGAGCCTGAGCATAGTTTTTCCGGTGTAATTTGGAATAACAACGCACTTTATCACCTTATAACAATTTCAATATACACAAGCGACATTGGCTTTTCAGGCTCATGTTGTTTTGTTATGTATGCAGGAGTCCATTACTGGTGGTGCGCATTTGTAAATAAAATGCAAATTACGTCAAAAACTATGCGACTACTTATAGTCACTTATAAAAACAAAATACACGTATTTTGTAAACAGCAAGAAAATTATTTCAGGACTAAGAATTTCTTCCTATGAATGAAATGAAAACATGTTTATTCATTGGGTTTGAGATAAGTTGAATTATGGCGCCTCGTCTATAAACAACTAAGTGGTACATTACTAGAAAGATTGGTATAAATGGTAACAGAACTGAGTGAAGTCCACTTCGTTTGTAATCATATCATCCTCGGAGACCCAGGGGCAGATCGTCGGGGATGTAATCATATGAGCGACAACGAAGTTGGACGAGCGCCCATGCTGTGAGAGTCCAATTTGTTTTATTATATCGGCACCGTCATGGGTACAGCCGGACAGAATTAGGCGACATGAAGACATATTAATTTATTATTTTAATACTTAAAAGTAGACGTACAGCTTTGTAGGGTCATTTGTCGAAGTCATATTAATTTATTATCAAGTAGACGTACAGCCTTGTAGGGTCATTTGTCGAAGTCATATTAATTTATTATAAAGTAGACGTACAGTTTTGTAGGGTCATTTGTCGAAGTCATATTAATTTATTATTAAATTGGCGTACAGCTTTGTAGTTTAAAAGCTGCATACCCCCAAGCGGCAATGACATCATTAAAGTTTGAACGAATGAATAAGTATTAAACAGAGGTTTAAGAATACATCCTGTTTATTTCGATATCTGATTATTAGGGTACCATTGTTTCAAATTGCAAATTTCCCTATTTTTTCCTTTTTTTCCGAAAAAATATTTTTTCTTAAAGAAGTTCTATGTTCTCTGTTTCTCTTTGTGTTTGGATAACTACTGGGGTTCTTTCACCTTTCTTTGGATAGCTTTTTGACCAAACTTTAGATAGCGTTTTGATCTTTGTTGCGATGGCTCTTTGATTTTCCTTTGCATAGCTTTTGGATGGCAGTCTGTTCGATCTCTGTTCATATTGCTCTTTGATCTTGGTTAGATAGCTCTTGTTCTCTTTAATCTTTCTTCTCGATTCTCTATTTTTTTCACTATCTATGTTTCTGCTCTCTTTGTTTCAGCTATGGCGGGTACACTTAGACAATTTCTAAGGTTTAAAAAAAAAGAAGGAAAAAGAAAAAGAAACCGAAAACATTTGTAAGATTAATAAATATCTTTATTACATAATACAACGCAAACAGACGTGCGAGTTTACAATTCACTTAAAATGACAAAATATAGATAAGTGACCGTCATGGAAAGAATTGTTATTGCAAGCGAAAAAGAGTTTCTGATAACTTTGTAAGTTGTTCTTAGTTATAGTGATTATTTTCTGGTTGATGGTGCTATCAAACGTCAAAACAAACGTACATCCACGCGTACAAAACGGAAGACGCCTCGACTACTATGTGCTCTGTTATTTAATGGGGTCAGTTCAGATCATCGAGATCTACAAGAATGTGCATTTTGTTTTATTGTTTTGCTCTATATATCTGCAGTATCAGTCTCGGCCTCAGTCCCAGCCTCAGTCTCAGTCAGAAACTCGGATTCAGTCTCGGTCTCGATCTCGATCTCGATCTCGGTCTCGATCTTGGTCTCGGTCTCGGTCTCGGTCTCGGTCTCGGTCTCGGTCTCGGTCTCGGTCTCGGTCTCGGTCTCGGTCTCGGTCTTGGTCTTGGTCTCGGTCTCGGTCTCTGTTTCGGTCTCCCTCGGTCTCGGTCTCAGTCTCGGTCTCGGTCTCGGTTTCTGTTTCGGTCTCCCTCGGTCTCGGTCTCGGTCTCGGTCTCGGTTTCTGTTTCGGTCTCCCTCGGTCTCGGTCTCGGTCTCGGTCTCGACACTCAAAGTCGTAGAGTTTGGCCCCGTTCAAACCGTAGCATTTCTGTTGTGTCGAGTTCAAATCAGGCGTTGAATCTAATTCGACAGAGGAGAAATGTGACAAAAAATCATCATTTCAATCAATTAAATTCCATTAGTCGAATTTTGTTGAAAAATTCGTCTGGAGTAGTCGCATTTTTTGGGTAAAATGCAACATAGACTCAAACAGTTCCCATTTCTAATGTGTCGAATAGACAAATAAACGTAAATCGAAATTATGGATCTTCAGAAGATGTGCCTTTTTATACGTTTTAAGCTGTTTTAGGTTTCTCCTGCACATTTTTGGAATGATCTGATGGAACGTTTTGATTCAGAGTAATGGATATTTGAATTTCTTCGTCACAATCTACGGGCGAGTCACGAACATCAGCAAATTTGTCCCAATTAAAATATTTAAGCTTGATAATTCACTGAAAGTAGTTTTAACTTGGTCCATAGCAAAACTAAATGGGTTACATTGGGAATTTAGCTTTACCAATAACTTTGGAATTTTGCCCGCCATGTTGTACACCAGCCTCCACAAGATGCAAATAATCGATTCATTACGTAATGCATTATAATGAAAAAAGTGGTCTTCACATTGAAAATGCAAAAAAGTTTTTAAACTGAAAGTACAGTAAGAACAGTGAATTATAGAGCAAAATGTTGCTCTGAATTGAGTGCGGCATTAGCGCGACAAGCGAAACGGACGTTTGAATCCACCATTGAATTTCTGTAATTGCATTCAATAGAGCAGAAATACGACCGTTTGAACCGGATCTAATTAACTGCAACAATAAGCGACAGCGTCAGGCAAACAGCGTAGCAATAACATATTGAAAATATAATGCAAACACACAGCAAAAGCTGTTCAGCAACTGTTTGCACTTAGCCGCAGGTTTTGTTCTATGGAGATTTTTTACTTCTGTACAGTGACCAGGTGCAGTAATTGCTAGCATGCAAATTAAATTCGCAAGTAGAAAATACAAAGGCCAATCATTATGCATTGTTGATAAGTGTCAAACTAGCTATTGCTGAACTTTTTGGAATGTCCACGGCTACGAATTTATTTGAAAAACATATCCGTGTAGGCGGTGATCGGTTCCATATGAACAAGAATTTTTTTTGCGATTGCACGATAACCCTCAGTCCACAAGGATCCGTTTTCAAAAGTTTGCGTTTTTAAAAATTTACCCGTCGACACCAATTGCGTATTAAATCAAAGAAGGCCACTTTTGAACCCGTTTACGAAAAGTTGAACCGTTTTCGGTGAAATTGGCATGATTTTTGTGTGGACGGGTCATGAAAATATATTTTCTTCCCCATTGAAAACGGATGTATGTAGATACGGCCGCATTCTGGAATACAGTTTATTGAATTTACTCTTAATTTCGGAGGTGTTGCTGACTTTCACAATATATTGCAGAAACAACATGCACACAAACTGTTCGAGATTAAATCAGGCTGAAATAAAGGAGAAATATCACCCCTTTGAAAAGCGAGAATCGTTGGCAATCGAATTCGAATTTGACAAATATCATAAATTTCAAGTTGCCTTAACTTTTTCCTTGACTTTGCCACGACCAGTTGCAAACGTCCAGATTAATTTTACGAGATAAGACGATTGATTTTAATATACTATGATTAAAAAATAAAAAAAATCCTGGAAGTGGAGGTGAGTAGCAGTGGAAATTTATCGAATTATCCACAACTAGGAACCGACTCTGAGGGAAAGAACAGATCGATTTAGTACAAGCTTTTATTTCCAATTTTAATTTCAATTCCAGCTTGGGATACGGCCGCGAAACGAGCCGCCCATTTAATTTGTCTCATTTCTTGCATGAATGTCCGGACTGAGTTGAATATATATATATACGATTTCGCTTGACTGTCCAAAGCTCATTGTCATTAGCATTGTCATTTGCATTACGTGATGGCGCGTACTTGAGAGGAAAAAGACCGCCAGTACTCAACATGCGTCAAACTTTGAGCTTTGGACAGTCTAGCGAAATCGTCTCTATCCAGCCATACTACACACTGTGCCGAATATCAAAATCCCCAAAGTGGGTTTGCTACTTTGCGTCCTACTATACGAGTATTGTAGGTTATTATATGGCTGGTTAATTTCACGCGCTGTGATTGGTCAATTTCAGGTCCATAAGTTGCCATACGGACCTCTCGCTCTCGCGCGGCCGGCTGCCATTTGTTTACTTTTCATGTGTTTACAGGCCCTCACTGGCTCCAAATGGTCAGCAAAGCCATATAATAAATATCCTATTAGCCTCTTTTGCTCGGTCCGTACGTTAAGTTAGGGATCCTCGTTTTTTCTTCTCTTTTTGGGCAATAAAAGGAAGGAACAAACTCGGTCCATATCTTACCGTGCGGAGCTCGCACTCGGCTAATAAGAGGTATATATATGTACTCGTTCCAGTCCCTCGATCTCTGGTAGTTGAAACTGATTAGTATTTGCAAGCAAAACCAGCGAATAATGTTCTGATTGGTTAATCAAAGTAGTGTTATCCAGTGTTATTCACCTCAGGCCACTCATACATGACTGCGTACGAGCGCGTCGCTAATATGTGAAGTATATTTTTCTTTATCTGAAGAAAATAAAGTTCTAATTTCTGTCTCTATTATATTCACTGGTTTGACAAATAGTAAAACAATTATCCCCTCCAGTGGCGGTGCCTAGCTCGGTGAATACCCAGCACTAGTCATCTCCACTTCAGGGAATAATTGTTAAATATTCCGCGTTGTATATTTAGCAAAACAGACCGCGATGGTTTGAGGGTTTCAGAGGTTGGAAGGTCTGACAACAACTTTCACAAAGTATGGCCACGGATCTCTTAATCGGCGTATTCTTATTATTATACAAAAATTAAACGCTTATAATAGAAATGTTATCGTTGGTCACCGATGGATCGGTTAAAAATGTGTTTAAATATTCATAATTTCCGTCAGGTCCGTCAGGGCTGCAATTGTCTGACATGACAGCAACAAAATCCTTATCAACATATATGGTTGATATGAGCTGCGGCCATTCAATCGACTACTCCTAGAGGATAACAATAATCTCATCAGAAAGTGTAAGAGAAAGTTTGTGTAAAAAAATATAGTATACACAAGTGATCGACAACAAAGAAATTATAAAATCATCCGAGGACCACCTGCTGTGAGTGCGAGTACAATTAACATTTTTTTAAAAAGATTTTAAAAATATTAAAATATGATATTCCGCATTGTTTATGACGACAATTAGTCTTTGTATGTTTAGGCGGAAAAACTATTGCAGCTGAAAATTCTGTAAATAGCTAGCAGTACCCGGACTGAATGCAATCGAAAGCGACTCTTTGCAATGGATCGATCCCACGCATCGTTCAAACGTCATTGAGCACAACACTCCCCACACCACCCCCGGCAGAACATCCTTAGCTTTATGCCGTGCCGTCAGTATAGCAACACATTCACGAAACCAATGTGAGTCGAGTCGCGCCGTTTGGCTGTTTGTATTTATGAATTGGAGAGTCTGTAAATAACAAATTTCTGTAGGTCAGGAACTTGTGAATGGTTGCATAGCACAGTAGTGTTCCATTTGATTATACACTTGTGATTTTCGCTCCCGGTTGGCGGGTACAAAATAACTAATGCATCGATGTTTTCGGGCTTCCAGAATGCCCCTGTTCGGAAAGAAGAAATTCGACGAGAAAGTGTCAAAGAAATATGAGCTACGACAGGTTTTGGGAACGTAAGTAAATTAGCAAATAAGATTAAACTGTCTTAGTGTTTGTAGCTTGTTCTTTTTCTTTATCGATCAACCAAGGGTTTATGAAATAGGAGTCAGAAAGCGAACTCAAATCTCATACAATGAGGTTGTTTTGAGTTTGCGGACCATATATATTAACTAATGAATGTTACTTTTGTTGTTGCTTGTTGGCAGCGGAGCGTTCTCAGAGGTCGTCCTTGCTGAAGAAATAGCCACGCACAAATTATTTGCCATAAAATGTATCAGCAAGAGGGAATTGAAAGGAAAAGAAGAAGCTCTTGAAAATGAAATTGCCATCTTGAAGAAGTAAGTCAAAAGACCAAAATGCAACCGTTGTGTATATCACTATATGCCCATTAACAGCAGGTCAGGAAACATTCGCCCGGAGTTCCTAATACATTACATGTATGCGATTCTTCGAGTGTGGCCGACCGTCCTTGAAAATGAAAGCTTGCTCTCGGAAAATTCAAATCGTTTTCGTGGGCGGTTTGCTGTACTCTTTATGTGGAAAATAAGACATTAGTTTTGTTTAATGTCGCCGTGACAATTTCTGACGGCATATTATTTTTGTCTTTATTTCATTTCAGGGTCAAACACCCCAATATCATAGGAATGAGGGACTTGCTTGACAACAAGTCGCATTTATACGTCGTGATGGATCTGTAAGTAGCATTAAATCATTTGCATGGACATTAATTGTGGATACAATAACCGGACCTGTGTTCATGTTCCGATGTCGTTGTATAAAACTAATCGAGATATTTATGGCGCCGTGTGCAGCATGCAGGGCGAGCTCCATGCGGTGCAGTGATCTTATCGTCATATCGAAGGTCTTGTATGTTGCTTGCCACACGATCGTATTGTCAAGGTATTTATGGTTTACATAAGCTCAGTAATATCGATTCTTCTCTACTAATACCTCAGGGCTCATTGTGACATGGCAGCTTAATCTTGGCCTAGTATTAAACTCTTGCCACCTCAATAATAGTACGATTTCTTGGGAATGCGATTTAAAATATTGAGACATGCAGTCTAGTCGCGCGACACAGGAAATAACGAATGGAAGATATCATTTGGTCAGTATTAAATAGCCTGCGAGTTGTGGATCAACCTTTTGTAAATATTCCGACAATATTCAATCGTAAGAAAAAATCAGAGGAGTAACTGAATATCAAAGTTGTCTGTTTATTGCGTGTGAGCTGACAGCTGTTTTTAGTCGCAAATATATTTCACTTCGCTTGTGTTGTGTGTCCCCCGCAGTTTTGTGCCGCGGGATAGTGTTTCTTTTTAAAAACAAACATCAAGCGTTTATATAATATGTCTGAGTTTTATTTGATTTGACGGCTACGAATAATGCTAATACAGTAATAGAGAATGTAATTTGGAATATTGAACTCTCAATCTATAATATTGTGCGAGCAATTATCAGTTTGTTCTTTGTCAAAAGGTGTGCTTATTTTTACAAGAGCCTGGTTGTTCCTCATAACAATTTACATTTTGCTTTATACTGTTGCAAAGTTTGATTCAATCTCTCATTCACAGCATATTGTGGTGAAGAGTTGTAATTTTTCATATCTAATTTAGAAATTAATCTAGAAGGTTATA
>JANVCJ010093615.1:0-18203 GCA_026413505.1 Epizoanthus ramosus
ACTATTACTATTAAGGTATTAATGATTATTAGGTACTTCAAAGTCCAACGAAACATAACTCTTTCAGTACTTCACTTCAGTTGGTTCGACATACAGCTTTATTGGTATAGTTATGAAACTAAAATTAGGAGTCGAGCGTTCTTTCACCCCATCCCCCTCCCCACAATATTTAATGGTCTACCAGCCCCTTAATTAGTATATTGGGTTATTTGTCGCATTTTCGTTAGCGACTAAATTGCCCCGGGCTTATTGTATGTAATACCTAGTTGAAATGAATTATTTAGATGTCGATCTTGTCAGTTTAGTTTAGTTTAGTTTTTAAAATCACTTTCTAGCGTTGGATCCGATACTTCATCCGACGAAATGGTACTGCTTTTAAGTATTTGGATTACATGTAGTGAATCAATGATTCGTTTTTCCGTTTGTGTTATGTGTCCGAGTTATATTGAATTGCATATACAATTGTCCGCAAAACAGCGAGGCAAATCGCTTTGCAGCGCACAAAGATTCAAAAATAGACAAAATCTTATCGCAGTTCTAGATTTACAGGGTAAAATTTTAAATTTAATATTTGACCCTGTGCAACATCTTAAATTCACAGTTTGTAGTGCAGAAAGGTAAAAATGTTTGAATTGGATTTTATAGAAGACAAAACCGTGTATTCACGATCCTTTAATTCAGTGACTGTGTTCAAAATATGGAATATAGCAATGATCAAAATATAATTCAAAATTTGCACGGCAAAAGATTAATATTACGGGGGCAGTCCTCCAAGTTTACTCTTCCGTAAGATAACTTGACGGTTCAATAGTATTCTTCCAAGTTTTATGTATATGAGTTATATTATATACATATGAGTGGCTTTCCCACGGGTTGAGCCCTGTGCCCGGCATCTCAATACAAGTAGTTGGCCAGAAGGTTTTAAAACGTACACACATGCAACTAACCGGCCATAAGGAGTTCCAAGAAGCGTGGGTCAGGGAAAACAAAAATCAAGTCACGCTTGTCATCTATCATCTTTCATCTCAAAAAGTGCATGTTATTATAGAGTAATGTTACTTAAAACCAGACTCCTATGGCATCTTCTACTACAGCGTTTGAGCAATAAGCAGGGGGCCTGGAGAGAGCTTTACGATGGCAGCTTTAGCCTTTATAATTGGAAAGGGGTCACATGCATAACAAATAATCTAACTAGGTTACAAGAGTACTGTTAGAACCTTTGCTCAATATAGTAACTTTTTTATATGCTCTCCAGACCCTTTGATTCTGATTGGTTGAATTAGACCACGTGACCATACTGTACCTCGTGACCGCAGCACTTCACGTTATCACTTTTTCTTATACAGGACACTATTGCTTGTGCCTTGTCCGGCCGTAGATACTTAAGCTCTCGCAGTATCTCTCGGCTCTCGGCTTGGCACTTTTTCTTCCTTTCCCATTCCCCTCGCTCCTTTTTTTGTCTCTCCCCCCAGTCTCTGCCTTTGCGCGTGAGATACATGTACAATAATTCAGAACATCTTCAAATATTAGACACTGATTTCTATATAGTTGGTATATTCTCTTTCAATTCCCAAAAGCCTGTGAATGCTAAAAAAATCAACTTCAACACAACGTTGTTAACCGCCAACCCTAATGTATTGTCGACATGTTTGATATCAGTCGAATAAATCTGATATACGGGATTTCGTCAGATGTCATTCAATACAGCTTACTGTTAGAACTGTAGGAATAAGAACTTCTTTATCCTGCGATCAGGCCTTCTTTCCCTTCCTCTCTCGGTCGATCTCTCTCTTCTATTTTTGCCTGACGACCTAAAGAAGGCCTGATCGCAGGTTACAACTTCTTCAGCCTTCTTAAGGACGTTTCAGGCTGAAATCGCCAAAAGATAAGAATGTTCAGTCTCTGCTCAGCCTTACGCTCTTATTCAAGAAATCGTATTTATCCTCTCGGAGTTCTCTCTTCTGTCCGTCTGTTTCTGTCTGTAATTCTTGTCTTCATGCCAGCTGTACTAAATCAATTTCTTATTCCTTGAAATAACATATTATGTTCCATAACTAAAGAATATTAAAATGAAATGACTTTTCTGAACGGAAAACCTGTATTGCTTTAAACAGCCGGTTCGTCGAGGTTCGATGCATTTGGGGGCTATTTTATTGAGATATGCTACGGGCGAACACTAAATTCGCTTCACAACACATGACTATAATCTGCTTCAATCACCTTCTATATTATAAGCCATCCGACCAAATGTTGTACTGGAAAGCTCTAGTCAATGGATTATATTCGACTATTTACCTGTACTCAGATTATAGTAACTATCCTCAGAATAGTCATTATTTTCAGCGTGTATCTTATTTTTGTTGCTTTTGGAATATAGTACGTGCACATACGCTATGCAGTGACACTGCTCCTTTAATCACCATTCATCAACTACAGTTAAACCCCTATAACTCGAACCCTCGGTAACTCGAATTCCGCGCTTACTCGAAGCAAAAGTCATTTCCCTTGGATGTGCCTCATATATTTATTGTAATTTTAACCTCTATAACTCGAAACCGTGCTAACTCGAAGCGATTTTTACTTCCCTTCATGTACTTTTCTTGTAATTTTACCCTCGATAACTCGAAGTCGATTTTCACTCTTGCGGACTAATTAGCCGTAACATTTTTCACCGATGTTAAAGTGAGATTTAGCGCTGAACTTTCTGAAGAGCAGCTACTTTATGGTACTAGTGGTTTTCATGTTTGTTTTGTTCTGTCGTTTTTATGCTCTTACATTGCTAGAAATCTTACAATAAAACATGTATAAGCACAAAACCGCTTTAATCAAGTGTTTCTGGTCTTTTTGTTCAAAACCCCTATAACTCGAAACCCCGATAACTCGAAGCAATTTCAATTTCCCTTGGCAATTCGAATTACCGGGGTTCAACTGTAACTGAAGGAATTCGTTACGTTTTTCGCCTTGAGGGTGCAAGATTTATAAAGCTGACCTTTCGAGCACTAGCCGGCCACGCCCTGCCCTTCGTCAGAGAAAGAGAGAGGGACTTAATATTTGGATAATGTATGCGGATCGGAATTTTGAAAGATTTATATCATTGCTTAGCAAAGTATTCGAAAGATTTCACTGGACTCTACTGAGAGATCAATCTCGTCCCCAGAGCCCACGTTCTTTTAGACCTGCGGCGAGGAACGAAAGGCTCTGGGATAAAGCACGAGTCAGTCCACGAACTGCGGACTTCCTTATAAGGAATTTCGATTGTCTGTGGGCTCGCAAGTGGTGGTTTGCGCATTTGTCGGCTCGAAATTTATCCAGAGCCTTTCGTTCCTCGCCGCAGGCCAAAAAGAATGTGGGTTTTGGGAATGAGATTGCTGAGAGATGAGAAATGTTCGATGATCCCATTACTCCATTAGATGTACTACCAAGAGTGCTAAATTTGAAAATGAATTATTTTTCCTTTGCGTTTCCATAAACAGTCATATGATTGGATGAGTGGCCTGGAAGATGCCCGTTTCAGCTTTGTCCGACTTTCTCTCACATCTTTCTGGTCCTTTTTCCTATTTCTCTGTTCTCCAACAAAGATACGATTGTATTCTGTTGCTGAGCTGTAAACATGTCAACTTTTGAAATACTGGCTGATAGGAATGCTATTATTTCTCCAAGAACTTTAGTTGTAAAAATAGTGTTGATTACAAGATTAGTAGATATAAAGCACGCTCTGATTAGCTAACAAACGGCAAAATAGTGTTAAATAGCAGAGGATAAAAGCACTTATTTGTCTTCGTCTTACTTCTATTTATAGAAGCAATATATACGGCTGCGCCGTGACGTGAGTGTCTATAAACTGTGATATAATCACACCGAAACTTGTTTAGAGACTAGAGTACATGCATGAGAAACAAAGAAGAAAGAGAAACACTCTGGGTTTCGCCCTGTGTGTACTTCTCCCATATGACTTACAACTAAGAACGTGTTTAATAGTTTATATCGTACTTTTTTTTAATTTTAAATTTGAATTTTCCATTATTTTTACCCCATTTTAGCTTTTGTTTTGGATTGATCTCCCGCAGAACTGATCTTCCTTAGCAGATACGTTTTAAAACAGAGAAAATCATCAGCTAACAATCTAATTAGATTAGGAAGTTAGATTTATAATGTTATTTGCAGTGATCAACCTCTAAAAACAGGAAAACAGCAATCCATCATTGTCAAAACGACATAGTCACGTTTTTTTCTCATAAAGTTCAAAACACCATTCCGTGGTCGTTAATGTTAGATTTTAAAATTACCATCTGAAACGTTTTGCTGTGTGAAAAGCGCCGACCAGGCGGTCGGGAAAGTCGCGTCATTTAACAACTTATTTACAGAAAAGATAATTTTAGGTGAGAAATACTTTACTAATCCTTCCGTGTCTTGAGATGTTTAAAAACAGTAAAATTACAAAACAGATAGATCAGGAAATGACAGCTATTAATCATTTTGGCGTCAAATCCGCGCTGAGCTGTCGCCAAGACCGGACGCCAAGAGCTTCTTGATCGGGAAGATACGCGACAAATCACCACCACCCAGAGTGATGTAACCATGGAAACTGCGTTTGAGGCGGTGAAAACCCCCTTAAGATGACAGAGGAAAGTAACGGCATATGCATGGACTGAACTGAGAGCCGAAAGTGGTAATGAGATAGAATAACACAAAAATGTTCACCACTGCTACTGGTATTTGACGAGAAGCTTCGAAACAAAGCTTTCTCTCAGGAAAGGACTCCATGCACTATGGTCCAATGAATGTTAATGTTCAAGAGAAAGAATTCACTATTAAAAGCACAAACCCTTTCACATCTGGTGCTGGACTTTCACAATATCACAATGTCCAACGATATTTCACTGGGTAGTTTAATGTTTGACGTCATTCTAAAGCCGGTAAGATAAGAGAGTTGAACTAAAACCCATCAGTGACTAACTTCTTGTATCTTTAATGATCTCCGTATATAATCAAGTAAATTTTAAAAACGCAATGACCCAGCAGTGCCAGCGTCAGTTAAAAACAGACAATTACTTCACTCAACGTTTCGTTATTACAGCCTTATTACTCTACTGAACGTATGCCGGATTACCAATGTTCTTTCCGAGTTATATCGAAACTCAGTACCCCAAAATATCTTGAAGTTGTAAACCTCTGTTTTACAGTTTTTTTACAACGAATTCAGGGAACTGGTTTATGCCATAATGGCCCTGCTTCTGGAGTAGAAGTACTGAGCAGTTCGCCCGTTGTGGTACGAAGTTGTTGTACAAACATAGGGTGAAAAACTGCCTGGCCAGACTTGCCGGACCCGACAAATGGAAAATGCCCTTAGACAAAAGGTTCTGAATAAAAAGTTCCTAATATGATTATTGGAGTCTATTGCCGTAACCAGCTACACTCCTACAGTTACATATATCATATGTATTTGCAACGCAAGGTGCGCTATCTCTATGCAGGACAACTTGAGCCTGGTTAAGTGGTTAGGAATTTTAATAATTTACGAGCTCTCGATTTCGTTACTGCCAGTTATAAAAGAAAATACTTTTCTAAAAAAATATACCGATTGAAACTTTGACGATGTTGCAATACAACCATCATGGCAACTTTATTCTAATATTTAATAGTCTCATATTTTGACGGAGTTACAAGCAATTCGTAGCGATATACGTAGTTACTGTTCTATGTCATGGAGTAAAACTAAAAGTAAGTTGGATTAGCATTTGACAAGGTGAAAAGCTGAGAAGTTGTGAGCTACGATTATTAACTCTTATGAGATTACGAAATACCTTTCAGACATGGTCAATGTTAAAACCACAAAAATTATGTTTTAAACGCGAAGTGTATAGATATACTTTGTTTTAGTTCGGCCACGAAAATGGTTGTATAATGAAAACACGCGACACCTTTTTGAATCCCTAATAGCCGTCTCAATTCAATATATATATAGTTGTGATCACTCCGCATCGATCAGTTGAAACCTATTTAGTGTATAATCCGCTTAATTGAAACAATATGGTGAAATGTTTTAAAATTCTGAATAACACCCAACATCGCTGGTAGCTAGTACGTTTACAGCGAAGGCTAGGTAAAGAGATACTGCATGGGTATAACATGGTCGTCTTTTCTTTCTTGTGCGGGTACAACTGTGTACGTGTCAGAACAGAATTTCTCGCCAACCTTAAGATCTTCATATTTCATATGTAGATCCTTGACATAAAACTCTAAACACACAGCAAAGCTTTGTATTAGAAAGTTTGTTCCTTTTCAATTATTGTACAGGTATATTGAAGTGATTGTTGTTTGGAGGAAAATACATGCGAAAACGGAAAAGGGAACAGATATCGGAGATATGAGACGATATTGCTGAGCCATGAACAGACAGAGCCGACGCCACAGCTGACTGACAATAATGGCTATTCAGGATGTTGGTTACATTTCTATGCTTCTTTTACTCTGACGAACTTCAATTTATTAGCTGTATTTCTACTCAGTTTTGTTGCCAGTGATAGGGCCTTTGAGCAGTTGGTCACATATTTTCTTCACTAAATTTACAGTGTTGTCGTTTCTCAAATCACTGAATAGCAAAGTGGCAAACAACATTCGGTATGGACATCATTATTCTAAGGCCTGTTGCTGAAAGTAGGTTGTTCACAGTTGGCAAACTGAGGGATCGAAATATCGGCATATATAATGAAAATGTTCAACCGTAACGCTATTAACAACTCTAGCAACTACTGTAAAAGCTGAAGCTTGTACATTTGACATTTTTTAAAATCGAAAAGGCCATTCAGAAGATGTGCTCATCAATAATTAAACTATCGTATACTGGAAGTACAAATCAGTTAGTTATTTCAATTGTTAAAGCAACGATGTTTTGTTTATATCTACTAATCAACAATTCCTAACTAAAAACTAACTGAAAGAATTTCACCACGTATTTCAAGTGGTATTAAAATCTTTACACACATTCTAGATATATAGCTAATCGCTTTCCAAACAAGGCGGTGCTTAGATTGTCTCAAAATTCAAGGTTAATCATCTTCCTTTTCTATTTTGCTATCCTTTAGATATTTATCTTTTAAAGATAATTAGCTGCAATTTCTACTGCATTATCTGCATTCCAGTCCACTGTGTGTTGAATATTTCTCAATCTCCAAACATTTCTCAATGTTCAAAACAAGAAAAAGACAAAATTGTACCAGAATACGTTTCAGTGTATATAGATAAGCTATAGTTGCTCTGTACGAAATGACGTAAACATTCGCTTGAGTTATACTGCCCTGTAGCCTTTTGACTCTTCTAATTACAGTTAGTAATTCCAACACGTTTGCACTTGAAAGTAACGGTTTCTTTAATCTATTCATAGAGACTGAGTGGACTGATCTTATAGCACTGAACTGTATATTGTAAATTTGATAGGGAGTCAGATGTCTTTGAAATTCTGAAGGCGCAACTAATTTATTGAACAGCGCTATTGTGTCGAAACCATGCAGATAATCAATAATAAATCATATAAGGCCATATAACAGTTATGTTTGCATTATTACAAGCATTTCTGTTTATAACTTTATAATTATTAGAGTTATAGAGACAGTAATAATCAAGAATGACACGCCTTGTAGCTAGGACAAACTTTGAGGTTTTAAAAATGTATATACATATACATATGTGCAAAGCCACAAAAGTAGATAATGGATTATAAAACCACATTGTCAATCACGCATGTTTAAGCTAGCGTATCGTTAATCCTTTTATAGAGGAAAACGTGCAAACGTTTCTTTTTATTGAAATGTCTGAAATACCTGTACATGCAACAGCAAGGAACGTTCACTAGTGTATATATATCCAATTTCCCAGCTACTATATTTTCCTTGGTGTGATTAATAATCTTAAGGAGTTGCATGCACACTGTTTGGATAAAATAATGTATGTTTTAGTATTAACGCCGCACCATTTTCCACAGTGAAACTATTCTTCTCGTGCTACAATGCTCATTTCAAGAGCAAGTCCCCATGTGCGTGTCGAGTAGACCCCCTACTTCACACACAGCAAGCGCAAAGCAGGTGTTATTTCAAGCAACAACAATTTATTTACCTTGCTCTTTTACAAGTACAACATTGGTATACTACAATACTCCAATACTTATTTGCAGAAATTTCTTTTGAAACAGATAAAACGTCTGTGCAGAGGCACCATAACCTATGTAAGCTTATAATCATCATGCTGATTTTTTTATCTAAAGATAATTTGTAATACTTAATTATATCTCTAGAATGTATTTGCAGTACATTCTAGAATGTTTTCATCTGTCATAGAAATCAAATATTTAAACAGGCTATAATTATCAAATGTACTAAAAGCTGGGTTAATTCTTTATAGCTTTGACAAGAACCTTGTTAATTATCAGAAAATCTATGTGATCACAATTCATTATTAATTCAGTATTAATAAGGAACTTTCTCGATGCTGACTTTGTACTATATACTGCGCGATTTTCAAGCACATTAATCTACTTAATCTTTCAAAATCATCAATGCCCTCCTAAATCATTTTCTAAGCGCACGCAATTTGTAAACTTCAAACTTTAAATTGAAATATCCCCACAATAATCCTTGTTGGAGTCGAAATCACCCCCAGGCAAGGTCAATACATGTTGGTGCTAAACGTTGATTGGTTTGTAGAGGAAGATAGAAAGAATAACATGTTAAAGCTTGTTAACTAAGAAATATCAAACTCAGTGGAAACTTTGCAAGATATAACCGGCAGAGTAACTTAATGTTCTTTCTGTAAATCGAAAGAAAGAAACGCTTTGTAGGGTAAAAAGGCTAGTTTTAATTTCTCAATATGCGAAGCTAGAATTACATTTTTCAAACATTTGCTCATGGCAGTCATGCTATACTGCTAGAACTGAAACAGCCATTCTCTTCACTGACATAAAAATTTAGACATTTTAATTACTTTTTGCGTGAATTGGTGGGGACAGTAACTGTTATACTTGATAAAAATGTACACAAGTCAATTTTCTCGTTCATATTCGGTTCATATTCAGCCGTTGATTGAGTTCACTAGCCTTTCAAGAGACTGTAGAGTATGTTCAAATTTACACGAACCTGAAAGTAATGTATAGTCAGTAATCGTGTAGTTTTCGATATTAGACTTATTATTAAAAGACAAGATAATATATAGTTATTGTTCATAATAAACTCATTCCTATATTAAAGTATAACATTCAATTTCGTGATTGAATTTGTCTGAAAAGATTGAACACTTAAGTACATGTTTGGTCACATCTTGATGCGTTCATAACCTCAGCGCCGCGTACCATTTTATCATCTAGATATGGTCAACAGATCTGCTTCTGAACTTTTTCTAATGTACTATAGTTCTTCATTTTTTGTATAACAGGAATAACAACATCCTTCCTTTGTATTATATAACAGAATGGCTGCGGTGCTTGTATTATATGTAAGTAACTCAGCGATAATATAAAGCTGATTATCCAATCTTTCTAATTATAGTGAGTCACAAATCGCACTGCATACATGTACTTGAGAATTGTCCCTCCGACCAATACACTATACTAAACAGTAGAAAAGTCTGTTTTCTTTTGGTACAACCCTTTTTCTTTTAACAGGAGTCAATTAAATATAGTCAATTAAAACCTGGAAGCTACACTAGTAATAAGCGAAAGGAAATTATTATAGGAGCCGTTAAACATTTGTGCTAAGTTGGTATGCAAACTGAAAGTGAAGTCAACAAAGAAGTCAGAAATAGATTCGTAATTTTCATTTGTGATTGTGATTTTCATTTGTAATTTTCAAAATGAAATTGATTAAAATGTGTTAAGACATTTTAAGGTCAATTGTATTTCACGTTAGTCGTGGTAAAAAGGTAAATACAAAATGCTTCATGCAGCATTGCTTGATCGAGTTTCCAATGGCCATGTCATTTCGTCTCACTGACATTCTTGAACTTCCGTTCTAGTTTTACAGCAGCGTACATATTTGTGTTTCTTTATCATATAGAGGGCTCGCAAAACGTGAAGGATAGAATTTTGTTGTTATTCTAAATAGAACCTAATAAAGATCTTTAACAAACGGTTGTAAACTGAAGTGCCACTATATGATACCTCTAGCTCCAAACATCATTGCATATGGCGACAATGTTACACTGTTTTCAGCGAGTTTACCTCGCTCAGCTTACATTTTGCGAAGGTGTGATAGCAGACATTCACTTTCTTTCAAGAAAATAAAGTGATTGCTATTACTTTCAGGTACAAGCACTGAAACAGACCATCCCGTTTGCAGTTGTTTATTTGTGTGGCTCATTTTAATTCAGAAAATCTAGAGTGTAATCAAGTCGGAGAATTCGGCCGAAGTGGCCACATCGCTCCGATTTTGAAATCAAATCATCAGAGTATGCAACATACTTGCATCAAGATTCCTAAACTAAATCTAGAACACATATAAGCAAATGGGAAACAAAGTCCCAAACAAAATATAAGTGCCCCACTTGAAAGGAGTTACAACTGATCGTTCCTAATTGCTGATTCTGTCAAGAGCGATTTTCTTCGGATCCATCAAGGGTGTTTTTATTGTGGCAAATATTGTCCTAAGTTTATTTTACTGGCTTCTTTTGCGAAACCACTAACTAAACAGTTGTTGTTTACGTAAATAAGGTAGTACTTGTATACTTAGCACTGCTCTAGCCAAGGAAGGAATTAATATGTTCCGAGGTTTTTATAGTCTGCTAGTGTTTCTTCAGTCTGTGCAGCGAGATCGTACTAGGTAACTGCTTGGAACTGTAATAATTTTGCATTCCTCTATATATGCATTAGGCAAAATATTAAACATATAGTTTCGTAAATGGACAACGTAAATACATCAGTGTAACATTTTCAGTTCAGCCGATATCATAACTCAGTGTTTCGATCGAGGATGCTCACATTTTGCAATAAGACTATACACTGCATGTGTTAGGATTCTTAAAAAATCTTTACAATTTAAATTACTTCACGTTACTTTTCTTTAGTTTATTTTAGTAGCAAGAACATAAACGTATGACATGCAGGAAAGAAAATATAAACACGCCTATGGATTCGGGTAAACTAATATGAAAGCTGTACACATATGAAACACCAGTGCATTCTTTCATCTGTGGAGCTAGATATTTGAGATGCATTCACTTGCATGCACACCCATTCAAACCTAAGGCTAAGACTACTATATCTCAATGAAAGCTTCGGGCGATTATCCCATACATGTAACTAGCACGTTTTCTACATTCGTACATCGTTTTCCTTTTCGAAAGAGAAAAAAGGGCATTCTCCATCTCTTGAAAAGACTATTTCAAAGGCTAAAGAAAACAACGCCTCGAGCTGGAAGCAAACATTTGACTGCTATCGCACAAAATTAAGCATACTTCAAAATTAAATAGCACACAAAACTAATATTTTACTTACGGTGTTTGGGAAATGGAATATGGAATCCTTTGTTCCTCTCTTCGTAAGATCCTTCTATCTGGCCACAACTCATCTGTGGTTCGCCTTTTGTAGGCCCTCATGGCGGCATACTCTTTCCTGGGACGACAGGACTTTATCATTTCGGAAACGTCATGGTAACTCAGAAAAGTAAACACTTGTGGAAGATACATAGATAATTTCCTTGGAAACTCCAATGACGTTCAAGCGTATATGACTATGCGCTTATGAATTAGTTTGAACTGCGCGATTCATGAGCGACCCGTACACATTACTATAAAGCATTTCGACAGTTACAAATATCTATGTCTGAACAGTATCATATTTAATATACGCGGCTCATTCCTACGAACCCTGGTCTCCTCCCGAGATGATCGTTTCCATGTTATATAATTAGAGACTGAAATCACGTGTTTCCTAAATCAAAATAGTTTCTGGTTTCGTCCAGAATTTAGGAGAGTGTTTAACGAAAGTATTCACAAGAAAAGGTCAAGGCTCGTTTTCCATTTGACCCAGACACAAAGGAAAGGGATAAATACTGCTAAGGTCGTGAAGGATATCAGAAAATGTTAGCCCTCGGGTGATTAGAAAGCGTATCGCAATATATGTGTGAGCCCTGTTTTGAACTAAGTGCATTGACACACCCCTAACTCTTTACAAGCATGCATGTAAACGTGAAAGGAAGATAAAAAAATATTTTTCAATTCGTTCAACATTATTTAGTTAATTGTAATTATTTCTAATTGGTCATTGGCTTAGGATCGTTACCATTACTGCAACTGTCTAGGTAATTGACTTGTACGCGTACGAGTACGGAGTAGCAGCGTTTGCCTTCCAGGGTTTCCGTCAGTACCCCAGGACGTTTCTAATCCGATTTAGTGTTGTTGTTTGGAAAACGCATTGAAATTATCAACTATATAAACTATATACACAAATGCACGTGTTAACAAAATGCTACAAACTTAGATAGCATGTAATATAATGGAGATATAATTACAATTGGACCGAAGAATGGACCATGGTTTTGTCCTAAGAAAAAACTCCCTCATACTGTCATAGTTCACTCGAATTAGGTTTTTACACCAGGAACATCCAACAGTCTTTTTTAATTCTTTGTATAAAAATGTTTTCCTTCCTGTGTAAGAAACTAGTAACGCCTAGTACATGCACGAATCGATCATCCGAAATATTTGATGACTGAAGGAGAGGGTGAGGGGGTTATGAAGTGGAATTATGGTATTCAGTTTCGGCTAATTCTATGCAACAGAATATATGGCATAGGCAGTAGAAAAACATATACAAGAAATGCATGTACATGATTTTAAATTGCTTTGCAAATAAATAGAAACACATACTTAAAAGTAATATTTCTTCACCCACAGTCTACCATTGACCTCTCACCAGTCCTGTTTGGAGGTATCTGGCAATCACTAGAGGTAAAGTATTGCTTTAAGATAACTTGGATGAGCATATAATATGTTCTTTATATTTTATTCATTAGCATATAAAAGTCGAAGAATAATAAAGTTTAAAGTATGTACCGTACACATAATCAAGAAACCGAACAGTCGATTCAGGCCATGTATCAAAATGTAAAAACTAAAATGCTTTGCATTTGAGAATTTACTGGAGACCCTTCGAAAAATCAAGATTTGTATCATATATAATTGATAAGAAATTGTGTAGATTTTGTGATGCACTTCAAGACGATTGCTGGATAGCCCAGTATGCATGCCTTAACATTTATGATGTACTTTGCAAATTATTGAAACTGGAGACTCCAAGAAAGCCATACTAAACTAAGCTTAAAGCTTGACTACGTGTATTACGTAGGTATAAACAACGTATAGCCGCTAAATTTCGGAAATGTATAAGTTTTATTTTGGACGATTGAGATGGCGTGGCACATGCAGGCTACAAAATGTTCAAGATTGTAAAAAAAATAAAATAAATAAAAACTGTCTTGAATGACGTATCTGGGAAACTGAGAGTATTTCAGTGTAGGAAATATGTTTCTATTTTAATAAGAGTATAGTTTAAATAGAGTATAGTTTGGCATCTACCAAACCTACACTTACTGATGTCACTGATGCGTATATAAGATAAAGACTGACACCGCTGCATCTCTATCTGTTTAACTTTTCTAACTACATCCACATCATTCTGATATCCTAGCACAACATCAGTTATTGTCTAACAAGTTGCTTTCTTTAGTGAGCGGCAAGGAGCAAACAATTGCATCAAAAATGTTATAAAGTTCATCTATAATTATAAAGTACAATTCTGACACATTACGAAAAGTACATATGGTTAGCAAGATTAATTTTTATCCTTTCTACAAAAAATATCACAAAATATAGTATTGAATAGAGGATATTAACTCGGTGCTCATTTTAACAAATGGCATATTTAACTTGCCTTCAATGGCAGACAATGACCTTCAATATTGCGATTCTTCCAGCTCAGCGATTCCCCAGAAAATCAATATAATTCCAAACCTAACTACGGTGAAAGTAGTTTTATCATCATCTTGTTTCTTGAAAAACGTACTGTAGAGCATTGGCAGAACCTGCTACTGAATTAAGATCTCGTATTTTTCATTTCGTTAGAAAGTCAGACTTTCAACATCGCATGTTATTTATTGTTAAGTCAAAGAAAGTTTCTCCGTTTTCCTTCCGGCGCCAAAGAAATGCAACGAGCTGTTGATATGTCAAGATGGGACGGACTCGAAATATGGTAAATAATAGCGAATTCAACACATTTGTGAAATTTCTTTAAATGTTCTTCGTGTTCAGTTATTCAGTTACTCGGTTAACTTTAAGGAACACATGAAAATGTGGACCACACAAATTGCTTTTTACTTTTCATTTGAAACGTGTCAAGTCGCTCGTTATTAGCAATAAAAACGATTCGGGATTAACACCACTATACAATGTCCGGGATTAGCACTTGTAATGGTAATCAGCTTTAGAATACACTGCGCTCAACTTACAACTGTTCAAAAGAGAGTTCAAAGCATCTTTTAAGAAAAGGTCTTGAACATCTGCAGAAACAATACCGCTCTTTTATTGCAAAGGATATATAAACGCAAGAAAGGTCGCTCGTTTGAAGAAATATGCTTGGACTTATTTTCATTTGAGAAATTGAGATACAAAGAAACATTCTGGATTGGAAGAAATCACGAGAACAGAGAAAATCGAACTGATGACGAGAAATCAACCAGAATATATTTGCCTTTTCCTTCCGTTGCGTCAAGAAAGAGGATATTAATTTGACTGGAATTTGTTGTTTTACTTGGTGTTGAAACACACTGAATACCTCGCGCTAGCATGCATGCTGTAAGTTATATCGGCAAAGATCACAAGAGGAAGTATTAACAAATGCATTGCATTGACGGTGTGTCGGCATCGGAAGTGCCGCTCCCTCCAGCTCTACTGCTCCAGTCTAGATCAGTAGATGTTTTCAAAAGCGGTTTTAAAAATTATTGATTTGTCGATATACCTTTACCTTGTATGCTGTTTACCTAAATATCAGAACAATTCACATAACAGACTAAAACTATAGTGTAAATATTATTTTGCTTTTGGAGTTTTAGTTCATGGTCACGCAATCTCAGGCTCTTTTATTTTAAAAATAAATTCGCTATTTACTAGCACTATTCAGGTCAGTAACACCAAAATAGAAACATTTGTAACTTGATTATCGGGAAGATATTTCCGCAAGTGTGTCCATACCTCATGCGGGGAGATATTACCGCCAAGGTTGTAGATATATCTATATCTATATGTATTAGACACATTATTACATTAACTGAGTAAATGGCTAAAAACTAAAAACAACACGAAAGCCTTGAATTTTGTACTAATGTAGAGTGAAAAACATTTCAAAATTGAGCAGTCGAGTGAAAGTTAGAGAATAAAATTAATACCACTTATGCATGTTCTTTTAGACAAATTTCAATTTCTCTCTACTTAGTACTTTCTATAAGCATGGCATATTTAAGCTGTCATCAGAAAGAGATTGAGTGAGTAAGACCTTGCATGTTAGCTGAACTGGATGAACTGGCAGTGGGTGTAACTTATGATAGGATGAAATGAAACCTGTTAACAACTTTTTAAAAAGCAACTCATTTATTGCAACCTGTTGAAGTGTTCACTCATTGAGAAACTTAAAATCACGTAAAATAAGACATACTTCGCAAAGGATAAGTGACCGCATCAAGGTGATATTTCTCGTGGTATAATAGCTACAAGTACAACTTTATTATAAATAACGGTAAAACAGGCCTGGCCATGCAACTCTAACAACTCTCACAAGAACCAGCCTTTAAAGAAATCAAGCAATTAAAAAGTTGGTACAGTTGTACTCTTACGAAGAAGCCTGTTGGAACTGTAAGAGTTAATAATTATAAAATACCAAATATTCTTCTGCTGCGTACTATATTGCGTTCTACATATCAGTCGTTCCGTGACAATTAGTATCGTTATCATTGATTCCTGCATCAACTGAGTGATTAACAACAACCAACACAATTGAGTATGATGTCTTTATATTGCTACAAACAAACAAACAAACAAACAAACAAACAAATAAACAAATAAACAAACAAATCAGCCAGCCCTTTACTTTATAAAATCTCTAAAACCAACATAAACATGATAATACTTATTGCATATATATCGCTATATAATAATAATAATATATCATATCCGCCATGCATTTTTCACATTCCACGCTGTTAGCCTTATTGCTCGATTGTTCTGTGTCGTAAATGTGTTCATTTACAACCTCGTAGTGCTATCTCCAACTGACGTCACAAGTGTGTTTGTCCGAAAATCGAACCCATCATCATCATGCACCACATCGCCGCAAAGAAATTAAAACATGTTGCTACGCCTTTTATATAAAAAATACTGTAAAGATGGCTTGCTCAATTTAACAGGGCAGTTTCACGGCTATACTAATTACTATAAATAAAGTTCTAATTTCTGAAAATAGAACATTTTATGTTCCATAGCAAGAATATCACAACGAAACAACTTTTTTGAACGGAAAACCTTTGATTACCGGTAAGCCGAAGTTTGTCGAGGTTCTGCTGTGTGCATTTGAGGGTTATTTTAATCAATTACTCTACGAACCAACAGGCAGCACGAAATCCACTCCCAAACACTTTACTGGCTATAATCTACTTCCGAGTCAATCGCTTACTAAAACAGCCCATCCGACCAAATAGTGTCCTGAGGAACACAGATTGCTATTCGAGTCACTCATATAGATCATTATTTTTAGCACTAACTTGTTTTTGTTGGATTTGGGAGATATGCCATGATACTAGCTGTCGCTTTTTAAAAAAACAACAGCTTTGAGCAACTGATATAAAAGATGTATGGTGTGAAAAAAAGAAAAGATTAACAAGATAACTTGCTTGTTTGTCTGTATTTTAATCTCATAATTATTTGTGGTTAATCTATTTTTGACAGTTCGTGGATAACTCTATTTCAAAATTATGAAACTTCAAAGCTTTGATATCTATGCAAATATTTTGAACTAAACCTTTTAATCAGATTATGTCTTACAGAAAAAACAGCAGTTTGAAATTTTGTTTTTCTAATCAGATATTGTTTAACGCGATTCCAGATCATTATTAGTTCCCGTAGACGCTGTGTTATTTATCCGTTAGAGTTTGGAATGTCCCTAATTCTGTTCTTGAGCTGAAACTTAAGTTTAGTACTTCTGAATAAACACTGCCATCATGGACCGACGAAGCCAAAGTGCTGGAGCTTGTAGCATGAAGCCATTGTGGGGTATTGCTACTGCCCCCTGGATTGGATGTTAGTCCATCCCAAGAGCTTTCAGTGCACGATCAAGTAGCATTTCGCATACGCTATACACCTTCTGTCTGAGGTTCTGAATGTTTTGCAAATGACTTCAATGCAAATATTTACGACCAGACATAGCACAGAAAAACTGCAACCTCAAACTACCTCTGTGGCTTGTTAATCGCCTCAATAGGTTTGCTTTGGAGAAGCGTACACAACTCATCTGTTGTGTTTGTATCTTCTTGTATAGAGAACCAATTAATTCATCAACCGTATCGCGTACTAAAAGTATTATAAACCGCAACATCATGCTAAGCAATTAGCTGTCTAAATTCTTACTGTTTCCTGCGGCCAAGCTCATAAAGCTAAATATTGGGCAGCAGCCAGCACTGCCTGTATTAATTCCTTGTCTGTAACTCCTATAAACAGGATTGTGTAAAACTGACGCACCAGTTAATCCCCCGTAATACGCATTTACAATAAATCCGATTTTAGATTAATGCACGCGTATTGGGGAAGGACTAAAGACCACTAAAATAGGATCAGTAATTCAGTTTAGTTTGAGGTTGACCGTTACACATACATGTATTGACACTATATTATTATCAGTATATATAATATATATTGACATTTGTCGATATACATGTGTTGTTTCAGTTACTGACTATTTCAGTTAATCAGTATTGAAGTGATACAACGGGACGTGATTACCGTAGTTGAATTTTTGAAAAAATCTTGCAACCCTTGCCCTTGCCACCTTTAAGATACGAAACTACTAACTTTCCCTACGCTTTCATGTACTTCCAGCTGGTAAAAATACACACCTTTCGGGCAGAGCCTGGCGTATAGCCCACTATATAGGGAGTACCCCCTCCCCGAGAGGGAGG
>JANVCJ010093616.1:0-10192 GCA_026413505.1 Epizoanthus ramosus
ATACTGTTCATTAGCCCGAGATAGCGAACCAATCAAATTACGCCATTTAAGGAGATTCGCGCGTAGTATGTACTAAATAGCCTTATATAGGTACATTCTACAATAGTTTCTAATAGAGGTAAATGTAGACTGGTTTTTCCAATTTCTTTGATGATTTGCATTTTCTTGGTTTTGGATTACAATTATTTTTTCTACTTTTTCGGTTTGAATAAGTCAATAACCGTATACAAAAATGTTATCAAAGTTGGTATCTTCTCTGCTAAATTACATGTGATGCCGTCTGGCCAAAGTATATTTCAAAAATGTTCAGCGACAAATTGAATTGCAGCGATGTAATGATCCAATTGTTGAAAGCGTTCCAGAAGGCTTTGGTAATATGAGTGTTTTTGTACAGGGGGCGTTTATTGGAGAGCGGTGTCTATTACTTGGAGAGGGGCATCTACTAAAATAAATCCGACTATTTCAGCCGGTAACATGAGGTATTGTATTACAAGTGCTCTGCAATACACTCGTTTTATAAGAATCTTTGTCATAAGAATATCGAGGCTGAAGTTGGCAACATTTTAAGGATAGCTTAGGAATATGACCCAAGGCTGATATTTTGTTACGATCATTTTCCTTTTTGCGTGTTGATGAAAACTAAAATACAATAAAGTAATAAACAATAATAATAAACCTTTATTTACATAGCGCCCATTCTGGAAGAAGCCTCTCGCCCCATTCTCCGCGATCCCGTTCGTTCTCGACTGATTTCTGGCAAAAGAAGCGACTGTTTTGCTCTCTATAGGCAGATAACACAGACGTCAACTTTCACACATTTGAGTATTTTCTCTAGCCTGACCTCAGACGCTAATTTTCCTTTGCTGAGAGAAAGTATCTCTCGCCCGTGAGAGATCCTGCGCGCGAGAGATCCTTTCTCGCAGCAAAGGAAAATTACCGTCCGAGGTCAGGCTAGTTTACTCACGCTCTGACGCATTGCTGAATACATCTCACGCATCCAGTAATAGAGATAACATAAAGTAAATGCATGCCCCCCGTCCCCCCTAACGGCTCATACATAGCAAACTTCAAATGTTGCCGATAGCAACAAAACTCCGAATTTGGTATGGTGTTCATTTTCCTTCCCTTCAGTTTTAAACTTTAGTTTATGTAGACTGCAAAATGCAAAAAAAAAATCCCATTTTTCGACCGCGCGCCAAAATTCAAAACTCGCTCGGGAAACCGATTTCGGTCTTCTTGGGAAAAAAATAGGCTGCTTTGCAATCTACCATTTATGCGACTATTTTCGCGTTTTGGCTGTTGTTAAAGATCACGGCGCTTCAACAAGACGGCGATTAAAGTCTTGTCTCACCATAAGACGGACTTTGGGGCTGTTCTAAATAGATCTACCAATCAGTGACTTTCGTGTAATTTGGAACATGATGAAATGAGATACAATAAGAACTAACAGATGTCGAGCCGTTTGCGCATTAGCCTAGTCTCTGCCTTTTATCGCGAGACTACTACTACACTGGCAAAACGAACCTGGCTACGTCCCGCAGATGGCACTGGGGTCGGGTTTTCCTTTGCCGCCACATGGAAAGAAACTTGCGGGTTGCAAACGATGAAACCGCGCGTGCAAACGATGCGAGAAGGTTGAATTGGGGCAAAACTACAATAACGATAGGAAGTCAGTGTTCAGTCAGCGAGTTATTAGCCTGCGGAAAGGCTCTACTCATTTGTGAGACAAAATGTTCTCAGACCAGTGATTTATCCTTGAAGATAAGATATCAGGGCATGCAACCTCAGGTATACTCCCCGGCAACCACGATCCCAGGCTACTCCGGCCCACTTGCCTCCGGCCCACTTGCGGCCTGGAATCGAGGTTTATCTGCCGTTGGGTGTTCAGCAAGTACTGATAGTCTTGTGAAGAGCCAAGACAAATCCTCTTTATTTTATTTCTTAACGTAGGCACATGCATTTATAACTTGAAAACATGTTAACAAGTACTTCGAAAGTTATTACACAAAGAAAAATATGTGCTGCATGCTATGTGCTGCATTATTATCAAATTATGTGATGCTATGGCAGCGGATTTTACGTTTTGCATCAGTATCAACGAAAACCGTATTTTCTTAACTTCAAGGGATGTGGTACAGTGATTGAAGTTATGCAACACTCCTACTGTGTTCCCAATTTTTAAAATTAAAACTATAGTTCATTCGACAAGTGATAATCAGACTGTTTTGGATTGCTGTCGAACAAAGCTAACGTTTGACGATAAAAAGCTGCAAGACCGGGAGCCCTATTTTTTTACCGCCGTTTCAGTGTCGATCTGGTGTCCGCGCCCCTCGTGGATACATCGAATTCCAGACGTTTCAATTAACTTACAGATCATTGATTAGCTAAGGTCCCCGCTCCGATCATGACACATCAGATTTTTAAAAAAATTATATACTTCTGACAATAAAAGTATTCTACGATATTCCACTGTGTCATAGGGCGCCGTTAATTTGCGAGAGAATTTACATTTAATAAACAAACTTAACTTTTCCTATATTCACAGTATTTGACTCGTATTACTAGGAAACTATTTGCCATTTGATTCTCAACAATTCATCACTGGTAAAATCAGTAAAATTCAACAAACAATTTTAGTAAATTCAACACATACGATTATATTCATAATGATATGCAAATTTAACATTTTAAAGTTCACGGCAGCGGAGCTTCTCATGTGATAACTCCTTATAAGGGCAACCTTCAATCAGGTGCATGGGAAACTGTTGGTTTCATATCAAGAATAATGGAATTATTGACACAATAATAGTGTTGTTAATACATAAGACTGAAATAACTGTTTAATTGTCATTATATTAGACTATATTATATTGTTATATTACGGAATACGACATTATTAAACTCAACGCGCGCCTCAGGGATCAATCCGATCTTGCAGAGGGTGTGTGCCGTCACACTGAACAGAGCCGTATGCCCCCCCCCTCCCCTCCCCTAACGTCACCAGCTTTCAAAATGTAATCGAAGCTTGTAACTGAGTATTAGTTCACAACTGAGGTTGATTATTTTTAAAAACGGAAAGTATTAGAAATTGCATGTCAGGATCGTCCTGGAGAATACGCCCTCAGACTCTTCGATTTCTAACACATACTACATCCGCGACTCCCTTACAAAGTTATTCCGAACTGATCTGTTTGAGAAATACGACTTCCATGGCACATCAGAGTATAATATTAAGCAAGGAGGGAATTTTCGTGTCAGAAATTCCATCAGTATTTAGTACATGATCCCGTTGAATGTTTCCATTTTTAGAAATCTTGATGTAATCAATATTAAAATTCTACAAAATCTCATTACTTAGTTAGAACTAACAATGGTACATTGATACAATTTAAATGAAATTCAAAGTTCTCATAAATATACAAGAGAACTTTTTGTATTGCAGGTGAATAAAATCGGTATATACATTTTAAATATTTGAAATTCTTGGATTGATGTAGGAGTAATATTGACGAAAGAACTTTAGTATTTCATGTGCCAACTACTTAGAGGACATACAAGTCACAAACTCTTGTCCATGTTTCTAATTTAGTTTCATGATTTTGGTGAGTGACATAACTCCGAAAAAAGTCTATTTATTTTAAGTTAAGAAATTATACTGACTGGAAGAACATTGACATTCTAACTGTTCTTTTGATATACTGTATTTCCTATATTACACCCCAGCCTCTAATAAGCACCCCCCCCCCACACACACACACACACCACCACCACTACTACCACCACCGTTATGCAGTCAGCATAACTATAAAAATATAGATAATGTATTTCGTCATGGAATAGAAATTGTAAAAATATCCTTAACTGTTCCTTATACACCAACACAATTCTTCCAATATGACTTACGACTGTTGATCCAGCACGTGAAACCTGAACAATCCAGAGCTGGACATAAACATCATGAGAGCGTTTGTATACGAGCCAACCGCGTAGGAGAATGGAACCCAGTCCCTGGCTTGGGTCTTCATCCAGAGGCAAACGGTGACAGCAGTGAGGTTGGGCATAGTCTTTTGTAATAACACGTTGTTACTGGTGCTTCGCCCGGGAAATATCAGATCAAAGGAAACGGATGAATCTGAAGATAAGGAGACAATTACTTTACATTTAAACAGTGACAGATTGCAAAGTGACTTTTGCTTGATTGGGCTATTTGTGAAGCAGTAGCTAGAGCTTCATGCAGACCGAAGACCGAATCGAGGCACAAACTACTTATCGTCATGTCCCCTGCTTTTCGCCGCCCCGCAGCAGAAAAGTTTGAAACGGTCCAGGCACTCGGGAATAACATTGTTCAAGCTGGACGCTTTTTGACAAAGTTTAAAAGTCTTTAGAAAAAACCTCTATATCTGCATTTCAATATATCAATCTTCTTAACTAAAGTAAAGGTTAATTCTGGCAAAGGTATTGCCTATAATTCAGTGTTCACTGTAGAACATATTGCTGTACTTAGTTAATTGTGATATTTAATTTTATTCATTCACTAAGCCATAAATTACCAGAATTTATCCGTGAAATAAAATTGTTATTTTTCACATGTGATGAAATATCGTATTTTAAATTTTCAAATATGTTAAAAAATATGTTCTGAGCATTTTCGACCATTTACAAAAATATTCTGAACATTACTGAAGATTTTCCATAGACTTTGCGACGATTTCCGACATTTATGGCTTAGTGAATAATAAACAGACTATGACATGGCCGCTTGAAGATACAAATTTTATTTTCTTGTGTCAACACTCGTATCTTCATGCAGCCATGTAATATCCTCTATGTATATACATGTATTAGAGATTCTGGTAATGAAGCTGGCAGATTGTTTCATAATTATAATGCCAGCATATTGACACTAAATGTAGTTTGCTGGATTTTTGGGAAACCCTTTAGGTGAGATCATGCCACTGTCAGTGACATCATGATTTCCAGCAAGCTACATGTAGGCTTCTTGTGGGTACTAGGATGTGGATTGTTGTCATATCTGTACTGGCCGACTTTACACTTATTCCTGCTGTGCAGTTTCTTCCTTGACTGTAGCAAGGCAATGAAAAACTTCGTGTTCAGTTTGCACAGAAGGCAAATCAAGTTGGCCCATGGATTCGGCAGCGAAATAACCAACTGCATGACATCAGCTTGCAATTGGAAGGACCACTGGAGGTATGTGCTTATAAACTTCTATCAATGGTGATATACCCTTCAAGAATCACTACAACTGGTATATGCTCTAGATAGACCTCATGGACTTTTTGATATACCTGAATCAAAATTCTTGTTAAAAATGTCTGAATGTAGTCCAGACTTGTACTTTCAGTGTGCTAGTTAAAAGCTTGCCTGAAAAATGTGAAAACACCCTGTAATTTTGGCTTAGCTAGAACACTTCAACTTTAATGTAATGAAATTTTAGTTAAAGCTGTCCAAAGTTTTAATAGCCAGATAACTTGTTTGCAAGTTTCTGTGCAATGCTTGTTAGTTGATATTTTTTTATTATTCACTAAACCATAAATCACCTGGAATCACGTGTAGAACAAGGGTGATAATCCACCTGTGTTTAAATATTGTCTCCAAATACATGACAAAAATAACAATTTTCCTCTGTAGCACTCTCTAATCATTAAATAGCTGCAGCTACATCATAACCATAAGGCAGCACCAATCATTTCCAAAGATATCCAAAGTTTTCCAAAGATTTTCCAAATTTTTTGAAAAATTTCCAAATATGTAAAAAATGCTTATTCTGAAAATTACCAACAATTTCTGACATTTATGGCTCTATAGTGACTAATAAAGATAACATTACATGGCCACTTCTAAGATATATCAGTTTTATCTTCTTGTGTTGAAAATATCCTCACTTGTTCACTTTGCTCACTCGTGAGGATATTAACAACGTAACACTCAAAGATATCTTCGCATGGCCATGTAATATCCTCTATGTATTTTTCCAACTTCAGAAAACTCTTAAAGCAATGCAGGCATTTGAGGAGGAAGTTGGCAGCTACAAACCCAATATGGAGGAGTTAGAGCTCATTCACCAAGTAAGTCAGTCAGTCATTAGATTTCAGCTCGTTCCACATTTTAGTACTTTGTGAAGAAAAACAAGTACTTTATGACTGCTTAAGACACATCATTGGTCATGAAGACAATTGATAAAACATCCCGATCTAACACAAAGAATAATGGACATTATTATATGGCTGAATAATTTTGTGCACTGTGATTGGCCAATTTGAGGTCTGTAACTTACGGTATGGACTCAACGTAGGATGTTTTAAGTGCCATAATTATAATAGTACTATAATTAATCTTGTATTAAGCTCCATTCATATTCATCTGTAAGTTATGGATCCTTGTTATCACACTTGTAATTTCCAGTGGGCTCCTGCACTTGTGCCATAATAAAGGCATACATTCAGTCCACAACTTGTGAATGAGGATGAGGATAAGGATGAGAGTGATGATAAGGATGAGGATGAGGATGGTGATAAGGATGAGGATGGTGATGGTGATGATGATAAGGGTGAGAATGAGGATGGTGATAAGGATGAGGATGGTGATGAGGATGAGGATGATGATGATTATAAGGATGAGGATAGTGATGATGATGAGGATGATAAATGAGGATGAGGATGAGGATGTTGATAAATGTTTGAGGCCAAAATTGCTGTACCCTCCATGAAGGCCAGTTCAAGGCCTGCATAAGGATGAGGATGAGATGAGGATGAAGATGATGATAGGGATGAGGGTGAGGATGAGGATGAGGGTGAGGATGAGGATGAGGATGAGGATGATTTGTTTGTTAGTTGACTCTGTATTGTTAAAATGAATTTCGTATCTTTTTATTGTACTTTGCAGGAAGTTCAAGAAGTTCTCATATTTGAGAATCCACACACTCAATACACTATGGAGGTAAGCTTTTAAAATATTCTGTGCACTGCTGCTAGCATAGTATATCAGTTCAGTTAAATTTAGGAACGGTATTACATTTCTGCACTTTGAGGGGACATTTGGTGAATTTGACCTCGATGCGTGGAGAAGCTTGCTCATTGAAACCAAATTCACTGTACGTTCTCTGTAAAAACTGGGGGTTAGGTTCAAAAATGCTGTTGAGATTAATGCCCCAAATTGTCACTCCCTACCAGCTTTGACTTGCTTTTTCAATTTCCAGTATTTACAAAGTGTAACAGTAAGTATTTCAATGACATACTCTTCAACTAGATGAAGGTGGGCATAATTTGACAAGAGGCATTTATTTCAGAGAGACATGTATTTACATTTATGAACTTAAGTGGGCATTAATTCTCATAGAGTTATTTATTTTAATGAGAATATGGTATGATAATTTTTTACTAGCTCTATCAAGTATGTCAAATTTGAATTGTCAACATTGGTAAGGGAGCAGATCAAAACACCCACCTGTGAATGCATTTGGAGTACTGAACCATACATCCACTATTGTATTTCTTTAGAATTAACTTGCATTACTTTGGTTTGTTTAATAGGCTCTTCGTGTTGGCTGGGAACAGTTATTGACTGCTATTGCTAGAAATATCAATGAAATTGAGAACCAGGTGATGATTTAAATATTTATTAGTGATTAATAAGATATGTTTTGTAAATTTAATCATTATGTATGTGTACTACACTTAGGTTCCATTAGGTTGTTTTGAATTCACAGCACCCTGCTTCAAACTAGCTAGTGCTCAGTGTTTCCTGAACAGTAGCCTCTTGAAATCCTATAACTTGGCCTTAAGCTATTCATATACAAGTGAGGTCCAATGTTGGGAGAATATGTGTACTGATCATCTAGTATTCTTGATTTGATGCTAACAATTCAACTAACTAAGTTAAAATTGTGATTCATACTTATTTATATTTTTGAAAGTTTATGACGTAGCAACTGTTGACTTGTATTTGAGGAAGAAATGCAGCAAAGTTGAAGTGGACTTTCAAAATTCATTCTCAGCTTTCTGAATTGTACGACTCATCTCAAAAATTGCTGAATGAATTAACAAATTTTGGTATTGACCAACCTAGATATGTGAGCTGCAATAACTTGCCAGGGATTTTTTCGCCTTTGTGTAGTTTTGGAAATATTCTGTATGAAGCAATACTTCCGAAGATGAAACAGCAAAGAGAAAGCCTGGCACACTTTGGCAGTTCATTATCTACTACTATAAATCAACCAGAAACGTTAGGTAATTAGTTTTGAGATGAGATTTCCAGTTAGAAATGTGTTTTTTCCAAAACAACTGTCCCTAGTATGTTCTGGATACATTTAATCTGAAAACAAATTTTTTTTTTCGGAATCTACATTTAATAAGCTTTCAGAAAATGTATACTTTTGCAAGGATTAAGATGATGTACCAAAGCCTTGTCTGATGCCTTAAATTAAATTTTTACAAAATGTTAGTTTTTTGACAAAAGTGTCAATCATAAACATGGTTTCTATCGCAACAGAGTAGCATTTATAGCTATGATTGGCACATCCATTTAGGAATGGCAAAACAAAATGACTTTGTGGTAAATCTTCACTGCTAGCCCAGTTAGGGTTAAACCTCAAACTTTTATGTTATGGTACATGTTCTAAGCTGTACATTGTTTTCCTGCTGCAGATTCTCACAAGAGATTCCAAGGGTATCTCGGAGGAGCAGTTAAAGGAGTTCAGAAGCTCCTTCAACCACTTTGATAGGGTGGGTAGTCAACAAAATATTATCCACTCCCTCTAAGTAACTCCATTTGTTCAAGGCTTTTTGCCTTTCTCTGGTACCTCTAGCTTTTGTACAAGTCAGGCTGTGGGCAGGTTACATATTAAAAACTCAAAATCCAGATAGTAGTTTTAGTTGTGGAACTGCACACAAGCTATTGCTGCCAATGAAGGAGGCAGCACATAATTATAGTCTAGACGACATCAATAGGCTGGCCAGGGCACCAACTGCATTTCAGAGTTGCGGAGAGAAATATATTGTGGGGAAGACCCTCGGGTCCAGATAGTTTTTGGGAAATGGAAGAAACACGCTTTTATCGTAGTAACTCAACAATACAGTGATAAAAGGCTCAACTTTGAGAAAGGTTGCCATGTCAAATATTATCCTATATGCTGATGCAGTAATTCCAGTTTTGTAGAAAATCAAAGGAATCTTCCATTGTTTAGATCTATTGTAGAAAGGTTTAGATAGAATAATTTAATTTATAACAAATCAACGTGCCAGGTATATCGCCAATGCTGCAATTTGATTGGTTTCTCAACCCACCTAATAATATCATTATACCTGTTTTGTGAGAACATCCAAGATGGCAGATTGATCTGATTGGCTGATCTCTCATCAAGGTATGGAACACCATACCTGAACATATCAAAAATAGCAGACTCTACAACCTCTTTTAAAACTTCTCTCAAAACCTTTTTATGCCATAAACGATTTTTGTGCAACTAACACAATTTTTAATATCAGATAAGACTTAAGCTATTTTCTTACCAAGATATTTTTTATAGCAATACCTGTAAAACGCATCGAGACTTAGTTATTTATGTGTGTTTCACAAGAACGCTATTATTATTATTATTATTATTATTATTATTATTATTATTATTATTATTATTATTATTACATATTATTATTATTATTATTATTATTATCAACTCTTGATATATGTATCTTACAGGATGAAAACAACAGACTGGAACCCAAAGAGTTTAAACAATGTCTTGTGAGTTTAGGATATGACATTTTGGAAGATAAGGTGAGTCGCTAGACTGGTCAAGGGAACAATATCAGAGATCAAACATCCATGAATTCTCACCTGTTTCTTAGTTTTAACACTTGCCCTACTGAATTTTGAAAATCCAAAGTTTTCAAATTTCATGAAAATTGCATAATCATTAATTTTAAGAAAGAGATAACACCAGACACTGCTGCTCATCAAGACAAATATAATATTTTGTGGGTTTTCGTCAATTGCTTCAAATTTTAGGCAATTTGGGTTTTGGCAGAATACTAAAGCAGGACAAGGGTTAATCCTTCAAGTTCATGACGAACTGCCATTTAGCAGACAATATGTTGGAGATTTGTATTGAAAGTTCTTGCACCGAAGCAAGGAAAGAGTTTGAAAATTGTGCTTGGTTTGACATTACCGTTGTATT
>JANVCJ010093627.1:0-10191 GCA_026413505.1 Epizoanthus ramosus
CCTCCCCTCCTCTCGTTTTTTCCCCTCGATTTTTTTCCTTCCTCGAAATTCCAAAACGAGATCTGGGGACGAGATTAGTGACGCCACTGTCACCAAGACTGCAAATAAACAAATATAAACAGAAGGCCGGCAAAATACCAAATACAAGAGTTACGGTGTGTATCTTGCAAAGATAGTACGACTAATTTAATTTCACATTTTGCATAACAACTAGCAAGAACATTTGAAAAAGTTATTTATTTCGAAACACGTGGCTGCCTGTATTCTCATCTGCTGGGGCCTACTTCAACATTTATATATGATCTATATACTGGCGAGGAAAGATAGAGTTTATTTTTTATTTTCTTTGTTTATTGTCGACATGTCACGCAGTCGCTATTCTGGAACATGCTAAACTATTTTTGTAAAAATTGTACTGTCAGTTGTATTTGGGTTTGGTCTTTGAATGGTAATCAAAGTAAAGGAAAAATAAGTGCAGCTTCCTACCAAATGCGAACTTTTGAATCACTCACTCAGTATGCGCGGATCCTTATGCCAGTCTTGTCAAATTAGCTGGGTGCACAAAAATTCCGTAGTTTCAAAGACTACTACTAAAAATATCGACCGATAATAGTAAACCTTACCATCCAGTAAAACTGAAATGCTTATTTTCTGCAACATATGCATGTAGGACTGAGTGATATAAAGTGTTCGTGCAGCCTGCATCAGCATGACAATAGGAGCGGGTTTAAAAAGCTGATTTCAAATCCAGTCGGGGCTATGTTTTTCAATTGATTTTACTCGTCAGAAGTCTTGCTCCCTATTTTCGTATGCGAGTATTTTAACAGGAAGCAAGAAGACAGAAAGTATTGCAGGACAATTTCGCGTATTGCGGCGACAGAACAGCAATCAGACTTTTGTGCGGACTTATGACTTATGACATATGACCTATGACATATGACTTATATACATGTTATAATGTGTTCATCTTTTTAATATATAAATGAAGCACAAAGGATACTTTGTTTTCGTAACTGAAATCTGCTTTTAATTGTACGGATCCTGCAATATAACGTTTTAGCATTTGCAGCAGAACCTAACCTTTTAGTACCGAGTATTCAGTTATAAGTTGGAACTGACTTTGTGGCGACTCGCAAGTTGCGTGACGATCCTTAGCTTGCATATTCCGTCATGGTAATTGCTAGCATATCTCAAGCAAAACAAATAAATATGAAATATGAACGTACGAAATTGTATGAACTTTACAGAGCATTTGTCTGTTTGGAGAAAGTGTGTACACAACAGAATGTTCATTCAAGAATTCTTCAACAAAATATTTTAATTTCGATGACGGTAAGCAAGTCGGAAACGAAAATACTCTACTCTCCAGGAAATTGCTACTCATTAAATACACAATTGATAGAACTGATGAGTGATGGTTTGTTTTCTTGGCAACGCCGAGTGTTACTAGATCAAAGACAAAGGTTTCACGAATGTTGCTGCCAATACTGACAGCGACGAGAGGAGAAATATAAATTCGAAATATACTGTCGGCTGCTGATCGAATACAGCAATGCAACAAGCATTTTATTATCTTTTATCACAAGGAAATAGTATTATGAGCTATAACTATTCAGAAAGTCAAAACTGATTCAACAATGATCGATTTTTTTTCGAATTTTTGGACGAAGTTCAAATGTTCCGAGAAAGACAAGTGAGTGTAATTTCATCATTTATGGCAAAAACACGAAAGCACAGTCAAGCATTTACAGCCTGTAAACAGGCCGGAAAAGAGCTTTGAAGGTTCCACGACGAACTTGACGAAGATATTTTCTGTTTGGTCGCGCTAGGGCGACTTCAATTAAGAAACGAGTGTTTTCCCGAAAAGGAAATATCACGTCTCATATGTTTCAGGGAAATATACATCAAATAGAAATTTTACAGAATAGGGAAGGGACCACTCGAAATGTTTAACTAGCGGCTAACCGCTAAGTAAAGTGTTTTGAGTTACTTGAGCTGAATAATTTCAATGCGAAATTAAACTGCATTGGGAACGCCTGATTTCAATTTTGACATTTATCATTAAAACATTTGGTGCACCTATACTAACTAAATTCTTCATAAGATTTCAACAATGCCAGAGCCGAGTTAAGCAACTTATATAAAACTTAATTTTAAAACTTATTCTAGAGAGAGTCGTAATCGTATTTGCAAGTACAGGAACCAGCGCTCGAGTGCAGATCAAAGATGTTTAGAATATTCCTGAGACTCTTGGGTAACTAAGATATTAAACTAACTGTGGTTAATCGATAATATAAGTGACCGTTTGAGACAACTCTCCTACATTATAATCCTAGTTGCAGCACAAACTTACCGGCAAAGAAAAGAACTGCACAGACAGCGAGAATCTGCTTCATTTTGACGATGGCGACTTGTTATCTTCGCAGTAGAACCAAATCACCGGCAGATGCAAAAGTGTGGAGCGGTCTTGATCGGCGTCAATGAATATAAAGCAGAAATAACACTTCTAACCAAATATGGAGAGCCACATGTTTCGCCTGGCGGTGCCAATATTTAACAAAGCACTGCTATTTAGAAAAAGAAACCCCGAGAATCACACGTGATGGACATAGAACGCTACGAAACAAACCAGAACTATATGCAAACGTGAACTATCCGGCACATGAGCAATATATGCCGAAGCCAACGCAATGGCGGATCGAGTTATGTTTTTTTCGATTACGAATTCTAGTTATTTCAATTCAATTGTTGCATGATGAGCTGTGTTTATTGAACCATAGTGATTACCAGTGGCATCGCGTCGAAAGGTTGTTTAATTGCCTCCAGGCAAAGGAGGATAACTATTAGTATTACAACATTACTAGTACTCCGCATCCTTAGGAGGCCTTCAGCTGCCCTAAGACGCTTTAACCCCCTCCCATGCGGACATGACGGGATGCTCGTCGAAATTTTCAAAAACAATCCCTAAAAGTTACCAATATGTGTGTGGCACCGGCATATTTTGACCCCTAAAAGAAAGTGAGCTGCAAATGCTATCCACGATCAACCAATAAATAGTCAATATACAAGATCTTCATTTCGTACATTTGTATCTGTTTACATGATTAAACGTTGTTGCATTTTTGGCCCAGTTCTTTAATTCTTGTTTCTTGAGATTCTTGATATATATTTAAATTCCATATAAATGGTTGCAGATTATTCACCGTGACTTGGCGGCAAGGAATGTTCTCGTTGGTGAAGATTACGTGTGCAAAGTAACAGATTTTGGATTAGCCATCTCACGAGGAGTCTATGGTTATGCTGTCGCTGCTGGCAAGGTTGGTAATCAGAGACTAAATACCTAATTGGATTTCTTGGCTGCGGCAAGAGTGGCCGTTTTCGGTAGGTTGGCCATTTTGGTTTAGTTGAAGCTTCGCGTACTGTACGTGCTGTAAAATGTCATAATATCTCCCCGCGAGTAGAAAACGCGAGATTCCGAATGGCAAACGCGCCAAAGTTCGGGTTATTGTGACCAGCAGCTGCTGTTCGAGGGAGAAATTTACGGGATGCTTTAAAAACTCTCAAGGTGATGTTACACGGGACGATTTTTTAACGTAACATTGTTGCATAGTGCGCGCTGCAATTTTAGGGAAATTACTGTTCCAGCAATATGTTGTAGGATTTTGAATGAAAGTCAATGCGCAATATCTTACACGATTAAAACTTTTAGCGCAACAATGTTGCGTTAAAAGTCGCTGTTCGGTGTCACATCACCTTAATGACCTAGACCCTCAAAAATAACCCCGGCGTCAGGTTGCGATCCAAAAAAATCCCGGAGTATTTCACAGACTCAAAAAAGTTCCCTTCAGACCAAAAGTTCCAAAATCTTTCGGAACTCCCCATGGTGAGGATACTCGAGTGAGGTTCCTTAATTTAATTAGAGAGTTACTAATACATTTTGAAATATTCTTCACAAGGGTCGCCTGCCAATCAAATGGACTGCACCTGAACTGCTCTTTAACAACGGGAATGACGTCACGGCAAAACTTGACATGTAAGTATTGAATTCCTTTGAATCGATTCCACGTCCGTGGAACAAGTGACTACACACGAAGGTATAAAGGGTTCTGGAGCATTCTGCACGGCTGCTTGTATTGCACGTTCGGTATCCATAGGTCGCAGACGAAGAAAAAAAGTTGAGACTTCATTAAGTTTATGATATGTTTGCAATAGACTGCAGCCTCATGATCACAGAACCCGTACGATTTTAATAGATTTTCGTTGCTTCTCGTGTACCAGAGACTAAGCAGGTTAACGATTTTCTAAGATAGTTTTCTGAGATGTGCTATATTTCGGCTAAAAATTCGATTATCTCAAAAACGTGTGTTTCTTTTGTAATTGGTTTACTGTCTATGCCATTTTTTAGTTATGTGTACTTGTAAATAGTTACATCTTTCTTTTCTACCCAGCTGGTCATTTGGAATTGTGATGTTCGAAATTCTAACAGTGGGTAAGTTGCGAAATCTTATTTTAAAATAATTAAACCTATTGTATTGCTATATATTTTCTTATTATATTAATCTGCCCTCACCTCTCCTACACCAGGCTTTAAAACAATCTAAGTCACCAATCCTTGCTCAAAGACGCAAGGAACTCTGCAGCGGTATTTCGTGAAGACAACCTAACCAGAACACCAACTATATGGCATTTAACCAAATTTAAACTATTTTAGCTGCCGTACATGCCGTTTCAAGAATAGTATTTTCCCCTAGTTTTAAGTTACATCTGTATTTTCATTTAGATATCGGTTATATGGTGTTCAGAAACTGACGACGCCATTTCACTAATATCTTTTCTTTTTCTTTTCTTCTATTTTCTATTTATTGAAAAAAACACACATATAAAAATTTTGATGTGGGACTACTATTGAAACAGGTACAAAGACTAATTAAGTTTGACGAAGATCTCACAGTAACTTTCTATTAGATAGTTGTTGTTCAGTGTGCTAGTATCTGTACTGTGTATTCCATGGTCAAAGTGGCATTCGCGCTCGAGGCGCTTGAAAACTATTTTAAAAGCAAGCTTCTTAGCAAAATGCTTGTGTTGTATTTCAGGTGGTACACCATATCCGAAATGGACTACCATGGAGATCATGTGCGCGTTACAAGATCGCTACCGCATCCCAAAACCTGAGCATGTCACCATTCCTGCGTGAGTAAAGAACTATCATCCATCTTATAAAAATGCTACATAACTTGGTAAATGAACTGTATCTATAAAGATTAAGAAACAACACTGTCAGAACCAAATTATAGCTTAGTAGTAGAAACCGCAATGCCTTGTTTTCAGGAAATAAATCGAAAAGTGTTTCATGAAAGACCTGTTCTTAACACAGATGTTGGGCAAAATGTACTTGCATAGTTCTGGTTATCTGGCTCGTTTAGCCAGAATGACCATTGTGGTTAATTTGTGCGGCTGAGGTAAAATATACATTTGTCGTTGTTGTTGTTGTTATGATTGTTGTTGTTGTTGTTACCTAACTCAAGCAGTCAATAGCAGTTTGACGGAACGAAGCAGCACATTCGCTATTGTCATATTTTAATTAAAATTCTGTTTGTGTAAATTCCGCTTTTAATACCTTATTATATTGGAATAAACATTGACGTAAATCGTACTGTGTTCAAGATGTCAATAAATAGCATGTTGTTGTTGTTGTTGTTGTTGTTGTTGTTGTTGTTGTTGTTTTGAAAACCTAATAAGGGACACTTGTTCGTGTCGATGTTGTCTTTGTTATCCGTCACATGACCACGGAAATCGTAATCTGTAATCAGAAGAATTTTTCTATAAACATTGATATTCCTACACTAGGGTCGCGAGGTATTCATCCAAAAGAAGCGTACAAAGGAGAGAAAATATCTAAGAGAACACATGATATTAGGCTCAGTATTCAAGATCATTTCTCGAGATCTGTTTTAATAGATCATCCAGCTATTACTAGAAAAGACGTGATAACAAGTCTTCCGGTTGCTATTGCCTCTCGTGGAAACGATGATAGACTGTGTGAGACTTTGTACATTATACACAATTTGTCCTCAAATATAGAAGAAACAACTTCAACAATTAAAATCTAGTTCAACTTGAACAACTAATTCTTGAAAGATGGAGGCAATGACCATTGCTTTTGGCTGTAGGGAAAGTAGTATTTTAAGTTATGCTAATTATATTTTTGATTACTAATTGTAAAAGAGTTGGGTAGCTTAGAAACGACTAGCAATCAAAATATACGGCAGAATACATGAATTAGCGTGGCTTCAAAAGACAGAGTTCTTTTAGCGTTTGGCAATCCTCTGAGAACCCTCATCACTTCAATTCTAGCTGAAGGGTTCCTCTGAACAAAGCATCAAATCACTTTGTTAATTAAAATATGTTCTCACTTAGATACGTCATCATGACGTCGTGCTGGCGCGAATTCCCCGTAGAACGTCCATCCTTTGGTCAACTGCGTTCCAAATTGACCGACCTCCAGGGATCCACGGTAAATACATTTCCAGAGATTCATGGCAGCTAAGACGGCACATGCAAACCAACAATACTTTTTGTTGGCTCATATTATATAGTTATGTTCAAATGCTTGTCACGTATATGTTTTAGTTTTCGGAGTTATTTAAATAACATTGTACTTAATACAACTCACATCAAAAAGATTTTCGCAGTCCGAAGTAAACTAATTCGTGATAACATCATCATGGTGTCATCCATCCGCCATTTTTGGATTTATAGATTGATAACAATTGTGTAACCTCAATTTCAGTAGATAAGAATCCATATTTGCAGCCATTTGGTTTACTTGCTGTGATTGCCTTTCCTAGTAATACGATGTAGCCTTAGCAACTCTTTGCTTGAGAAGGAGATGAGTGATCATCAATATATATTCCTCCTCAACAGGAATACCTTCAAATGCCAGCATTAGATATGGACAAGTACCAGTCCCGTCTTTATCCAAACGCTGACACCATTCGTGATTCAGGAAGAGTGGTAGTCGTACACGATACCGGGGATCGCCCTCCCCTCCCTGCGAGACCGGTGCTCGATGAAGTTGCTCCACCGTTGGCTGTGGGGGAATCCGACGACGAGCTCGATGATGACTTGGGTCCTTGAAGGTCGACTTTGTCCTGCAGCAGCAGCGCGAGCAGTTATGGAGACCAGTTATACAGCCTTTCGAGATCAACGATACAACGGCAGCCCAGAACTACATTTACCTTCCTATGAATCTCAACCCGCCTCGGATGATGACAACACACATCAATTTCTGGGTCAAAAAGTCAGCCAAACATTATTTCAGAGGGAAATATGTATGCCACACAGCACCAATAGCTATCCGCCGAATAAGAACGTCTCATGTAGAAAAGTAGAAGCTAATAATAATGATAATAATAATACTAATAACACTAATAATAATAATGGTTTATTGACAGAACATCCACAGAAACAGTGGCTCTAAGCTACAACTGAAGTAGTTTCAAATTAGAACTTGCAGTATTCAAGCTAAGAGACAAACTATATTTACTGCACAGTACGCGTTGCGTGGCACGCAATTTTATCAAAAATATAATAGCACCAGATCGGACAGAAGGTAAACACGTTTTCTTATTCAGATGATGAATAAATCAGCTGAAAGTTGATGTGTTATGTTTTTAGCCGTGAGTGCTAGCGCTCAAGACGTCAGCTCAAACCTTCCACCCTCACGGTGACTGAAGAACATAACACATCAACTTTCAGTTGATTTATTCACCATTTGGCTCACTCGCTGGCGTACAACGCCCAGTATTATTACAAACTGGTCTACCAGAATTTATTGAGGCAGAATGTGCATATTACAAGACTGACTTAGATAATTCTATATATTTAACTGCCGAGCAAGAGCCGCAGATAAATTAATAAATGCTTGTCTTAAATGAAGTAGAACAACGTGTCAGAACTAAAACATGGAAAAGGTAGCCATATCAACAGTGCATGATCTTTTCACGTGTGAAAATAACATGTTATTTTCATGTGTGAAGATATGATGTTTTTGCGCGAAAGTTCACCTGGTATTTCATTGTAATAATGGGCGAGATAATGTATAACGCGCGATCTGATGGCAAAATGAGTGTTTATCTTATAAAAGCAATATAAAACGGCTGCTTGTGTCTATAAAGTGTGATATAAACACTCCGAGAGTTGCAGAGCACTCGAGAAGCAAGAGAAACACTCGGTTCGCCTTGTGTTCCTCTCCAACTTCTCTCGTGATCTACAACTTCACAGTTTATAGATACTTGCAGTCGTTTTATATTGCTTAAATTACCGTAGTAAACAAGGTAGAAATATTTCAGCACTATATTAATCTTAGCCTGCCATGCAAGCAAATAAGCCTCTGGTTAAGTCCGTCTGCGAAACAGCGCATAGCAGCTTCTTCAGACTCCAGCTGCGTGGATCGGTTATATTTAATAAACTCTGATTGGCTGCCTTTTATTCTAACGCGCCACGCAATTGGCTAAAATTCTAAAGGCACAATTTGAAATAGAACGCCTTCTTCCGGAACAGGAGAATCACAATCAAAGCTTTTATCTAAGGAAGTAATGTTTTTGTGAATTTGCCAAGGGGCTACGGAAATGCTTTTGATGCCGTGCGCAATAGACAACGCACGATTGCTCATCCATATTTCATGTAGCATCCATATTTTGTTTCACCATGGCCATGACTATTACATTATAACTAAAACTCGTCTACCAATCGCGTGGCGTGTTCGAATGAAAGGTAGCTTGAGCCAATCAGATTTTATTACATATAACCGATCCACGCAGCTGGAGTCTGAAGAAGTTTTTGTGCGCTGTTTCGCAGATGATCTAAATTAGTGTTTAAGATATTCTCGCGGCCGGCTGCACGCAAGCTATATTAAAGTATACTTAATTACACTGCTATTACTGGAGCGCAAAAATAAGGTTGTGATCATAGTGATACAACAAACACTGAAGCACGAAACAGTTTTTAAATATTACTACATTTTAAAATAAAATCATTTAAAGTAAACGACTGCATTTTACTTGAAAATTGTTGGTTTAGCACAGGATCAATTCATGGAAATGAAGGAAAACTCATTTGACTCATATGAAATCTAGTGAAAGCAGTGACGATCGCTTCTTGCGATAAGCCCGGCAGGGTTCACGATTCGCGTATTGATGTTCAACTACTTCCGTATTTTGAGTTACTCGAAACAACTTTTTGTTTGAGGCATTGATGATAATTATCAATTATGCAAATGGAGGTTTTAATCGAGCATATTCTTTAGTTCTAAAATCTAGCTGACCTTGTATTGTATAGATTTAAAACCCAACTGCTGGTTGTTCTTCGTATATGACAAAATTCAATCGCCTTCCCTTCCAATATTAACTCAAAAATGTATATCTAAAATTAATTTATATATTAAATATGTAAATTTTATGAAATATGTCAAAAAATGTATCATTTGAATGTCATTTGTGGGACTAACTGAGAACCCAACGGAGTGCTGATTTTCGTTTCTACATTTAAGTTGAGATAGAAAACAAAATTCTACAATTTCCCTTCAAGCTGGGTATGACTAAGAGTAAGATTGTCTCTTAGCTGTGACAAAGACAATAACAATGCAACTGACAACTGAACAGCGATATCAAGACTATGGGACGATTAACAGTGATGGCCGGTAGTGACGATAATGATGACGATGACAATAAATGACATTAACATTGACAGTAACGATTGATGGTGATGATAAAGGCCATGAGATAATGGGAGGGCTTGGCAATGACTGGCAGTCAGATTCTGAACGAAAACGAGTAGATGAACGGCATTGCACATGACAGAAATGACAATGAAAATGGCAATGGAGGTGACAAAATATGCGAATATAAAGTAAAAATATACTATTGATTACTAATTAAACTTTTCTGACCATTTACGAACAAGAAAACAAAAGTGATGAAATATAACGACTAATGCTGAATGACTTCTGAAGACTCGCGAACGATTATATAGATCACCAAAGACAGCTTTTATGTTCTGATTCTCAATCAATTTATCGATCAAGAACACTAAACTGGATATCTACGATATTATATATTTAACAAATAGATTCCATTTTCCGTGCGTCTGTTCACTAATAGATGTTCAAATGACGTCAAAACACGGCGAGAG
>JANVCJ010093638.1:0-10191 GCA_026413505.1 Epizoanthus ramosus
AGAGCCTACGTTTAAACAGTGAACTTTTTAGTTCCTACAAAAATCATTCGACATTAAAAGGATTAATTGGAATTTCTTTTCTTCTTGTATACAGGTCGCCTTTCAGACAAAGAAATTGTGAAAAGGTCACAAAATTGCCCTGCACGGACGCCATTTTGTTTAGGAACGTGGCCCCAGATGCCTCGTTCTCATGCAACTCGCACCGGTCCTTTCGCAACCGGCGCCATTTTGGAATAAGCCGTATAGGGGAATGTTTTTGCTCTGTTCCCTTTGTGTGATGGTTATGGACCCCAAAACATCACAGAGTAATTGAGTTTAACAAGTTCTTTCATTTTATCCGTAAAGTGTTTTTCAGTTCAGGATTCCTGTAGGTTTTGGTGTTAGACTTCAAGAAACTGAAGCATGAAACTGAAAACCAACACGAATGAGGACGCGTAACCACCAAACACTACATACTGTCAAACCTAATTTGCTTTCTAGTATGGAATAGTGAGGTGCGCTGATCAGATCACTAAGAATTCTTCAAGCATTTTACTCACAGCAGTGACAAAAAAAAATTCCCACTGTCAAAAGTTTAAAAGTTTGACAGCAGATTTTCTTGGACTCGCAAAACTCAAAACAAAAAAAACTCAAAAGCAATTTGTGAGGTACCAGTGGTTACTACAAGCCCTAGGACACTATTCACTAACTGTAGCATACTGGCGATTAACACGATTAATGAAAGTGATTATTAAGGAACAGTGGTCTGCCAAGTGATTTGGCTTTCATTGACATCATTTGAACATCTATTAGTGAACACTCGCACGGAAAAAGGAATCTATTTTAAAGTAAACCGGCTAAACAATATGCAAACAAAAAAATTACAAAAGTTCTGAATATCAATGCCGGTAACGTTCACGTTGCTCACCTTCACGATGTGCGTCAAGGCGGTTCTACAACGTTCCTCGATATTGCCTGGCAACGGTTTCGCCATCTGTGGAGCACAAATATTGCTTTAGCACTGAAGTGTTTCTACAATTTAAGGTTATTCCCCTGTTTTGCAGTGCGCAGCTCTAATGCGCATGCTACGAAAATCTAAATTTTTATTAGTTATTATAATTTGCTACTACACATTACTCATTGTAACCCATATTTATTGTTATGGATGGAAAATATACTTATCTCCGTGATTTAAGGGGCTTTTTGCAAAACTCGCCCCAGTTTCCTTGTGCAAAATGCGGGTTTGAAGCCCAATTTTGCCAGTTTTTGTACATTATATCACAAACGAGTACCGGGACCCCATTTTTTCTTTCCAGATTTCTTATTACAACAACGTTGGGCAACTAATGTGAAAACTTAAGGAGTTTTTTATGTTTGAAAGGATAAATATAAATAAAAATATACGAAATGAATACGAAAATATTAGCTCTGAGTGACAAACACTCAGGGCTTATTCTAAGATATTATTCACAAATACCAAATAGCTATAGTTTTAAAGCGGCCTTTTTGCGGTTAGTTTTGTCGATATTCGTGTAAAAATGTGACTACCTACCCATCAGCTCTGACATTTAACCCATAACAGTCATTGTTTAAAAATGGTGAGCTGTATCCAATTTTCGGCAAAACTGCATAAATTAGCGTAACTCTCGACCCCATTTCTCAAAAATGAGTACCGGGACCCCCATTTTTTATTGCATTTTTTGAATACCCTTGTTATGGTTAACAAATGGGCAAAGTTTAAGAAAAAATCTATGTTGGCTTCTATTTTGGAGGAATGACCTTAAAGACTTTTTAATGCCAAAAATCTTAAAATTTAAGACTTACAGTATGAAGAAAACAAACACAGCATTGCGCGTCCGATCGAAACTATGAGAAGCAGAAACCTCAGTGAATATACAGAAAGGACACTTACTGAGCAACTCATTTTCATTTTTCAAATTTAATGCCTTTAAGACCTCAATGAGCAATTGTACCAAATTTAAGACCTTTTTAAGGCCTTAAATTTGAAACGATTCAAATAATGACTTTTAATGACATTTAATGCCCCGTGGGAGCCCTGCATAAACTGGGTACAAAATCTGCACTTGTTGGCAAACTAAGGTGTGTAATTAGGGCTTGAATTCATGAACAGGGTATGGAATTTTAACGAAGTTTTGTCACAAACAGGATCAGGGTTTGACAGCCTTGGCGGCACCCCCTTACTCAACCTTATCTTGAGTACCCCCCTACCCCACCCCCAGCTTCTAGGTATGTTCAGTACAAAGTCACAGATACAACTTACACTTGTGAGTAGAAACGTTAACTTATTTATTTATTTAGCTTTTCCATATCCATTCATGGAATTTTTGTCTTTTCAAGTTAAATGCAAAATATTCCAACGGGAGAAAGTCTCCGTTCTCACGGCTGAGCAGGTCCTTACAAAAGTTGATTCACTAAGCTTCCAAGATCCAACAGTTATGACAGTTTTTGTTTGTGCATGACAGAGCTGAATAACGTCTGCGCATGCGTGTGAAATGAGCGGAAAATTTCAAGATTTGCTTGGCAACGCGGTTTCGAGCAGCTTCGAGCGATGAAAGGTTCTTTCGAGCGACGGTTGTAATCACACGAAGATTATGGCCGATTTTTGGAATAAGAAGTGCATGAATACAAGTCCCTACCTTTTGGATCAGTCTTGCTGTATAACGATATTCCATAGCATGGCTTTGTTATGCTGTAGTCAACAAATGGTTCAGCCACCTTTGCCGTTGTTGACCTACCAGTAAGCTTGCGTGCTCTCTTACGTGACTTTTTTGCTCCAGATATTTTGCCAGTCTGTAAAAAAAAACAGGCTACCTTAACTCCTTCACTCTCACAATGACACCAAATAACACACAGAACTGTCAAATGTACCTGATCTTATGATACATTTCAACAGGTTAGGAGAATTTGGCATTTCCTCTTAAAAAAATTGCTGTTTTTGATCACTTCCTTTATTCCAAACATGATCAAGACACTGCATTTCAAACTGTTGTATGATAATTATAATAAAATGATTTTTTTCCCCTTTATTATTTGACTTTCACAATCCATATCTCTATCTTTCTCATACCATCACTCTTACACCCAATTTTCCCTGCGACTTGAACCCTCAACTCTTCTTCTACAACACCAACTACCTACCGGTGAACTTAACCACTAGACTATCTGGTCAGCTGTACAACCACAGGAACAAATTGTGAATGCTATTGTCAGTGCTAACCAATTTAATTTATTATTCAAAATGCATTTACCATAACATTCTTTTATGGAATATTTTCAAATAACTAAAAATTCATTTGAGAAGTCATTTAAAAAACTTGCACTTCGTGTTTGATTACCCGTTCCAAACACTTCAAAAGCAATAAAGCCCTCGGGGCTTTGCCCCTTGGGACTTCATTATTTTCTCAATGTTTGGAATGGCTGTGTTTGGAACACTCGTACTCATTCTTGATACATGTATATAACTCCTCAAGATTCACTAAAATAATGGAGTCATTAATAAAATTACTCCAGCACAGTCTTGTGTAAATGCTGGGGCCACAGAACACTCCTGCTTACACAATTATAACTTAACAATAATTTGATGTCTATAAACACAAAAATAAATACTAATTAAAGTTTTACCAGCTCTAAATAGAGGGGCTCAATCCGTGTAGAACCTCTGTATATCCATTCTGATCTGTTGTCAACTTGAAAAAGCATCTGGAAAGACATGATTTTGTACACTGTCATTAAAGATGTTACACCGGCCAATTTTAACGCAACACTGTTGCACTAAAAGTTGACATAGTGTAACATACATGTAGTGCATGCCAAATAGTTAACACTTATCTGCTGGACAAGGATTTAACTACTCGTTAGCACTATCCACTCTTTCAACAACTGGGTCACCTGTATTACAAAACTGAGTACCATACTCTGCCAGGATACACACTTCTGACTAGGGATACAGGGGTGACTCCACAGATTTTGGAAAGGGGAGGCATACCTCAAATTCTGGAAAGGGGGCAGGGGGAGGGGCAAAAAGGGAATCTGTGCTCCAAAAACTTTTTTTCTCAATGTTGTCCTTATAAAATGTGTGCAAATTTACCAACAAAAAGGGGGGGGGGGACCCTCCGTAAATCTGCGCCTGGTATATAGGGTATAGAGTGCCAAAATTGTTAATTAATGCACTACTGCAATACAGTACTGAATAAAACACACACAAGATGTAAAGAGCAGCCATCAGATGAACATTGCATCATGACAAAAAACATTAGATTAAAAAAACACAAAAAATCAAGACCTTTGAGACAAGGATATGCTAACTAGAGAGAGAGAGTTGGAATGACTGACTGACTGTACATACCTTCACCAAACTACAATCCAACTGCATGACTTTGGCTTTTAACCTGCAAAGGAAAAACAAGTTAGTGAAGTCTGCTTATTAATATATTAATTATTATTAAATATATTAACAAAGTTATTCTTCTGGGCCCGGTTGTTCAAAACTCCGATTAACTTAAACCAGGATTAGGCCTAACCTTGGGTTAAATTTCTTAAACTAGGATTAGTTAATCGATGTTTCAAAATGTGTTGTTCAAACGGCGATTAGGTCGCTTTCTGATTGGCTCTAGCACAATCAGGTACGGTGATGTCGCATGCATTACGTAATCACAAAGTACGAGGTGATGTGTTCGAAACCAACCCATAGCAAGTTTTTGCAATCTTTTTCTCAGCGCAGAAACCAGGGCTTTGGGACGACTTGGTTACGAGTTAGTGTATTATTATAATATAAAGAGCACTCGATGACACAATAAAATTATCCAAACTTTTGATGTTTATTGTGTTGTGTTCAAGTAGTCGTATTTAGCCACTATTTTCATTTGGATCGTTGACCTGTTCGCCGGCAGCCATATTGTTTTTACTTTTTCAAAACGAGGCTGTTGAGACTACACTGTCCCCAATCTCACGCGGCCAAAATCAGCATTACGTCATCCCAAAAATTAAAATAGTGATAGAAAAAACACAGGATAGGAACAAAGTGGGCGTTGTCTCAGTGGTGGCCAATCAGATAGGCCCATTGTGTAACACGTGACATTTACATTTTCTTGTGGCTCAACCGCGGGTAAGAGTGAAACGTCATCACATCGTTTCCAGTTCAATTATTTGGCGGGCAATTTTATTTACAAGTATGAAGTAAGACAGAGTGTCAATGAATCGGCCTAAAAATACAAAAATAAAGGCCACCCACAGCTAGGCAAATTGCCTCAGTTTCTTGCTAAACTGTTTGACCTCTCTATCTCATGTGCAGCGGACTTAACCAGTTAATGGATACTTACGTACTGTAACATCACAACAAGAAAAATAGTACAGCGCGCTCTGAGCAGATCAAGAGCACACTGACAGCATCGTGTTCAAAACTTCTAGAACAGTTTTTAAAATAGATTTCAAAACACAAGCATTTACTAATCGGTATAAGAGTAAGGTTCATTTTTAAAAAGTAGTTCTCACTCTTTGGTCACTGAATAAAATCTCTGCGTAGGTCAACCAGGGTTCGTGTTACTCGACGAAGGCATCTCCCTAGGCTGGGCATCGTTAAACGATCTGAAATCTGGCGGTTGCTTTCTTTTGTCGCTAGCATCCAAACTGTCACTGCCACTTGTTTCTGCAGTGGTATAGATGGTCTGCCAAAGGCATTTTCTTTAGGAATGCACTCGCTTTCGGCAAGCATTTCTGAGAGCAACTCGAAAGAAGTAGTTGACATGCGAAACACATCTGGCTGATAACAAGGGACGGTAACCTCAAACTTATGCAAAAAATATCTCTTCTTGTAAAGACACATACCATTGAATACAAAACAAAGGACAATTCTGCATGAGCAGCAAGTAACTCCTCTTCTTCTTCCGACCAACCCCCCCCCCCCATAAACAATGACGGCAGAACCTACAAAGCTGCTTCCGCCATCTTTGTTATTGTTTTCCAGATGAGCGGGGGCGCGTGCTCCCGCACCTGACTTTTGATTGGTCAAAAAAGTCAGCAATGGCGTACAGCGGTCAGCAATGGCGTACGGACGCGAATAATTTCTCTTCATCCCTAATCTCATCAGCGTTCGGCACAAACTGGAAATTTCACACCAAATTTCGTCCTTGTTCGATCTAAAACGTGTACGAGCTATGGACAGCTCCGACACGTCCTCCTTTGGAAGAGAATTACAAAGTAGAAAACTTCAAGGACATCTCAGTTTCTTTCGCAAAACTACATGCTAACCTGGCGGCAGAATTTTCTAAGCTTAGCCAAGACGTTAAACGTACAAACGAAAGAGTGGATGAATTAGAGAAAGCGATGGACCACTTTGAGCAGGAGCAAATGGAGATACGAAACACAATACCGACTGTACAAGAAGAAATGAAGAAGATGGCATGCGAGCTTCACAACAAAACTCTCGCTCTCAATTTATGGGGGCGCAAATGGAATTTGATCATTTATGGCATACCTGGAGACCTTAGAGAAAACCAGGAAGAGACGAGAAGTATGGTCTTAGATATTTTCAATGAATTCCTCGAGATGGACCGTTAGGAAACAGAAAACATCTACCTCGCGGCATGCCACAGAATAGGCCATTTCCGAATTACGCGCCACTTCCCACAAACAATAATTTTAAACCGAGGCCAGGTGCTAAGTTTTCATACATTTGCTGTAGTTTTGGCACCTGGCCTCGGTTTGAAGTTATTGTTTGTCGGAAATGGCCTATTCCCGGAAGCCGAGACCGGAACAAGCCAGCAATTATCATTCGATTCAGTCTTGGACCTCCTACGGTGGGACCAGATATTAGGTAAAGCCTGCCGATTACGGAAAGAATCTGGCTACGCGATAATAACGGATTTGCCGCCAGAACTCGCCAAGCCAGTACGAGGAAGATTTCTCGCACAGCCGGAGAAGGGAGCTGCCACCATACCAACAGGCGAAAGCGAAGCTAAAATACCTGAAACAAGCACAATTTGTCCAGCTTGAAGTCGCCGGTACAATCATCAGCTAAGTAAACCACAGGTTTTAGATATATATTTACGTTAATAAGGATATGACGTTAGAGATTAGGGATTGAACCTGCAGTAATGCTTGGACCGCCCACAGAACACCATTTCCTCTTTATTTTTTTTTGCATTTTATCAAACTTGTTTCTATATTCTCCACTCGCAGTTCGTATTCTAATTCTGATTATAATTACGAGTATACATATTCTAGAAGCTCTGACGGCAAGAATTCCTAACCGTTTAGTACTAAGTACGTTTAACCTACACAAATTAATTAAACAAGTAAATTGAAGATCGGCACACTAAATTGTAAAGGGCTGTCTGATGAAAAAAAACGAAGAGATGTTTTCAACTGGCTGCGCCAAAAAAACCTAGATATTTACTGTTTGCAAGAGGCTCACATTAAGAATTGCAAAATAGAACAAGCAAGGTGAGAATCCCAATGCGGATATAAAACTTTTTTCAGTAGCTTTGACGCATCAAAGCGTGTAGTTGTCATATTGTTTAGTAACACCTTTGAATACATGTTGCATCAAGTAATCACAGATCCACTCGGGAGATATGTAATGGTTGATATCACAACCTTGTATCACCGTTTAACTATTGTTACGCTTTACGGACCAAATACGGACTCGCCAGAATTTTTTCACAATTTACAAGAAATTATCATTACACGTGAGCTTTCAAATTATCCAATTATTATGTGTGGGGACTGGAATGTTGTACAAGATTGTATCCATCAAAATAATCCAAACTCGCAAAAGGCCACATTCAACCTCATAGATTGTCACGAACTTGTAGATGTCTACCGAATACTAAATCCTGATGGTCGTAGATACACATGGCGTTCACACGGATCGTTAAAACAAGCAAGTCTCGACTATTTCCTTATTTCTACAGAATTGACGGCTTTCGTAGATGCGATAGAAACAATAGCAGGATATCGGACAGATCACTCACTGGTAACAATGAATAAAATTTAATCAGAACACAAAAGAGGAAAAGGTTTCTGGAAATTTAACAATTCTTTACTATGTGACCCTGATTACGTAAAACGACTAAAAGACTGCATCGGGAAGACAGTTGACGAGTACAAAATTACAGGAGAAAGCTGTGATTCGCAATCAGTACTTTTTTTCGATACTTTTCTTTGAAACCCTGAAATTGCAAATTAGAGGAATCACCATACCATATGCCGCGAAAAAGAAACGAGACAGAAACGTCCTCCATAAACAACTAGAAGATGAAATCAATATTTTGCAACATAAATTAGATAAGTCACTTACACATGAACTAAAAGATAAACTAATTTAAAAAAGAATATGAACTACAAAACTTGCCTGAGTATAAAATTAAAGGACTTTTGGTTCGGTCAAAAGCCAGTTGGGCGGCAAAGGAAGAAAAGAATTCAAAATACTTTCTCAATTTAGAAAAGCGTAACTTTACAAACAAATTAATGCCAAAGTTGATAACAGAAGACAACAAAGAAATAACAGAACAAAATGAAATCATAAATGAACAAAGAAAATATTATGAAAAACTTTATACTTCAAAAGAAGTATTGTTTAATGATAAGCATTCGTGAACCTTTCTTCAAAAAGGAAGACTGAAGCCGAGTGAAACAGAAAAGGATTCTTGTGAAGGAGAAATAACATTACATGAATGTTTAAACGCCTTAGAAACGATGAAGGATGACAAAACTCCTAGAATAGATGGCTTTATCTCGAAATTTTATAAATTTTTTTGGAAATATTTCAGCACATATTTGTTAAGATCATTCAATACATCCTACAAGCTCGGTAAAATGTCAATAACTCAAAAAAGAGGTATTATCACCAGTATTCCAAAATCCCAAAAAATAAGATTTTATTTGAAAAATTGTACAATTTTACCACTAATTCTACTTGGCAAATTTCACATATTTAAATGCAAATTATCTGGGAAAAAGCCAACTTTATATAGATTTGTTTAATTATGAAGACAGTATTGTTTAATATGAAGACAGAAAAAATTGAAAAAATAATTGCAATTCAAAATCAAAAATCTAGAAATTATGTCCACAGTCATACTTTGTCAGATGATAGTACTAGGTAAGTAGCTAAACGAATTGGGGTAGATTTCTAAAATTCTCAATATAACGGAAGAAATTTGAAAATAACGGTCATCGTACCGGAAGCTCGAATTTCACTTCGCTCGAGCCCGAAATTATACACTTTTCCGCTGCTCACCGCAATAACGCACACATCGCTGAGGTATTTTACCAATTGTCAATGTAAATGTTGGCCATAAATTAATAGAAATATGGTTATTCTTTTTATTTCTTGTTATTTTTGAACGAGCTGAGCTTCGTTTTAGCAGACACGGTTTGACACAGACACAAGTATTAAAATGTCGCCAAATCCAACGCGATAGAAAGCTGACCGGTAGTTGATCAAATCTTCCAATATTTTGACCAAGGTCACTCCAGATATAGTTATCTAGGATTACAGTTTTATTTCTGTGGTGTCTTGTAAATTAGTTTCACGAGCGCCAACCAAAGTTCGACAAAATGACTATTCGCGCTCCTTCCAAATGTAAAACATTGTGTCCAGTTGTCACGTCCGCACACACAGTACAATAGTAAAATTTCCAAGGAAAGCACAGAGTTTGCACCAAGACTGAAAATATCGTATTTCTATTTATTTGTGCCAAAATCTGAGGTGACTGTGCATAATCGTCCATATTTTTCGTTTGTGTCATGCATGCTATATGAGCGCTGGGACCATTTCGTTTCGGACTTTATACAGTATCGAACGTTTGAAATCATGCGTGTATTAAAAGCTGTTGATGACATTTGTGTCATACATACCTTGCTCCATCTGCACGGTAAAACTGATGAACGTGAATTCATGTATTTTAATGTTGAATGGGCATGGCCGATGCATTAATCATTTCATGCGATCACTCGCCGATCAGAAGTCGTTCCCACGGAAATGTAACGTTTAGTTCCATCTCATCACATACAAGAAAATTTTCAACATTTATGCGGAAGAATGATGTCTTCAGTGTTCATTTTCAAGTTTTGCCAGTGGGGTTTGTGGTGCAGACAAACGGACCAGTCCGGGCCACAACCAGAACTGGATATGCGATGACGTCATCAATCTTTTCAAAATGGCGAAGGACGAAGGCACGACACACTCGT
>JANVCJ010093649.1:0-10190 GCA_026413505.1 Epizoanthus ramosus
AACTTTAAAAAGGTGGGTCTTAAGTTGGGACTTGAAGTTTAGTAAGTTCTCTATTGATCTAACATGTGCAGGAAGCATATTCCATAGGTGAGGAACATGCACGGCAAAGTTGCTCTTATAGCGGATGGCGACTGATTCTATAGGAAAATTCAATGTCTGACGAGGGAATTCCACGTTAAATTTCACGCGAAAAACGATATCAGTTTTTCAAGTGAAATTTAACGTGGAATTCGCAAAGTCAAGTATTGAATTTTCCTCGAGTCGCATAGTCATTTATATATTGATTTAAAAACACGGAGTCTTCTCCAATTTGTAAACAAAACTTCGTCGCGCGCAGCTGGGGAATTCAGGTCATGCAATTCCACGTTAAATTTGCACTGTCGTTAGCAGATCAGCATGCGAGATTCGTCTCCTTGCGCTTCTACACAGAACTGCAGCCAAGACATACAAATAATTACCTTTAGTGTTGTTCTCAGATCATATCTCGTGCAAATCTGGTTCGATGGGCTGCACTAAGGCCTTAGAGGTCTTAAGGATAAGGTGTATGGATCACTTAACTTCAGTCATTAATTGAGCCGCACATCGGACTACATACAAACCCCCGAGTATGGTCTGCCTGCAATGCACCCCTTTCCTACCCCCGAGTATGGTCTGCCTGCATTGCACCCCTTTCCTACCCCCGAGTATGGTCTGCCTGCATTGCACCCCTTTCCTACCCCGGAGTATGGTCTGCCTGCATTGCACCCCTTTCCTACGCTGTGCTTCAATTATAAAAGCTTATCACGACACGGAGTAAGCCCACGTAATCTTTCTCAAATCCAATAAAATGCAAATTATGCGCTAAAAATAACAACTAATTTGAATAACTCCAATATAAACCCATGATCCGCTGGCCAGTTTAAGAAGACGATTAGAGAAGATTATAGTAAAGTGTTTTGAAGCTCAGTTGGTGCTGACCCGTAGAACAAATGAACACAATAGCCGGCCCTAATCATTACACCGAACGACCACGATCCTACTCAATCAAAGAGACGTGTTGCTATTATAATATTCTTAGTTATGGAACATAAAACATCATTTTCAAAATCAGAATATATTTAGTACAACCATATCACTGCCCTTTCATCAACGAAACTCGTGCCAGGATACACCAAGAGATGTAACTACTTAAATCGCGGCTTAAATTGACGTTGCTCCTGTTAAGAGAGTTTTTAAAGCATTGAATACAGCGCGAAAGGAAACGTCAGGCCGCTGTAGTTCAACAGCTTAACAGATTCTTGATTTTCCACATTTTAAACAAATGTATTATTTCTACATTTTAGAACGGAGAGTGGAAAGGTGTAGGAATACAACCCAAGGGGTTAACGAGTTCCTACACCTTTAATATGTGTTTAGATGAAAATGTTATTGCAAAGGTTTCTAGTTACGTAAGGTGGAGGTAAAAAACACAGATACTAAGTGTTATATGAAAATCATTTTAAAAAACCAATTCCCGGTCTTATTTCTAACCCTCTGGGGTGAGTAAGGGTTGTGGGTAATTGTGGCATTCTCAGATGGATTACATAGGAGGATTTCAGTTGTTGTTAGTAATGAGCTCCTCATTCTTTGATTGGATGCTCAACACAAAGGTTTCATTGTTCAAACTCTTAGAGGTATCTGGAATTGAAACAATTTGTTGATAAACATTACGTCAGCAGAGAATTTACCAAGACGGAAATTTCAATGCTGAGACTTTCTCTGTTCTAAGGGAAGCCTCGCTTATCTAGTTTGTACACGAGATTCTATACATACTACAAAAGGTACAGTTAACAAGGAACGTTATATACAACACGTGAACCCTGCTATTATTTCGAATAAAATATCGATAAATATGTGATGTTTCAAGAAGGGAGGAGGGTAACCTGCGATCAGGCCTTCTTTAGGACGTCAGACAAAAATAGAAGAGAGAGATCGACCGAGAGAGGAAGGGAAAGAAGGCCTGACCGAAATACTGTCTGGCGTCATGTTGAACATCAAAAATCTGGATGTTGCCCCGATTGGTTAGTTAACAATAGGCTTTTGCTGCACGCGCTTTCACTGGTTACCGCAAATGTTTGATTAGCTAAAAATGACAGACCACGTGTTAAAACATTGTCAGATCTTTTGTTTCAAGAAGCCTTCATTCAGCACTCGGCCGTATTAGACTCCGTGGCCTCATTTTTATGTAACTGGTCGTCCACCATTATGAAAGTCGTGTATATGATAGGTCCACTTCAAGATAAAATGTCACACTGTGTCAACGGAAGTGATGTGAGAACCTTAAGCCGAACCACATAATTGTAATTTTTCAACTGACTTTTGTCAATTATTTCATCAATCATTGGAGAGATGATTTAGATTTACACTGAAAACTGATCTACAATGTCAACTACAATAATCCTAGGATTTTTTAAACCCCTAGCCCTAAGTATAAGATGTATACACGTGCATCACTGCCCCATTCTTTTCGTGTGAAGATCTTATTTTCGCCAACACTCGACGGATTACCGAGAGAAAAGAGGGACTGCTCATACTCTACACTGCCCCTGTTAGTATGGGAGTCAATCCGGGGGGGGGGGGGGTTCGTAATGGAATATGTAGATAATTGTAAATAAGTTTATATACATTTTGGTTAAATAGCCGGTCCATTTAATTTACTCATGACCTAATATTTAACGCGGCAGTATCACGTCATAGAGCATGCGTATACGGGTAATGTCTCCCAAATCCAACAAAAACAAGTCGGGCCTGTGTGCGGGGATCGTGGTATAGGGCCTGTTTACATGGAGAAGGGTCACCCTCCTAGATAGAGTGACTGTTACAGGGACAACTCGCCGGACAACTGAGCCGCTAATTAGGTTTTGGACAAACCTGTTCAACACGTGTTATATCTGCATGGCCGGCAATCAGAGCTCAATATCTAATTAATTACAAACATCGACCGCAATAAACCAACAATGAAAAGATAGCCCTCCTAAGTAGGGTGACCCTATCTTGAGCGTTTACATGGCAAAAGTTGTCCCTCCTATATAGAGGGTGACCTTAGCAAGTTGATAGGGTGACCTTTCTCTCATGTAAACGAAATCCCGAAATACAATAGAGAAGTGTAACCCTTCTAGATAGGGTGACCCTTCTCCATGTGTAAATAGGTCCGGCCTTAGTGTACTCAATAGTTCACAAACCACTTGAGTCCTAAGCGGTCATTAGTGTGACCACGTGACACGTGTTCACCGACGCTCCAGCGTGAAATATCTCGTCTGCCAGTGCTGTCAACAATAGTGAACCACCAGTAAGCATTTGGTTGAATTTCCATTTCATAGTCATTGTCGGCGACAGGGCGCATGCTCACGTGATTCAATGTCTGGGCGGCGACGTCAACTTCGTGTATCTCCAAGTTTTGAGCAGAAAATGCGTACTGGCCATCATTTTGCAGACAGCGTACCGAAGCTCCCTCGCGGATTGCCTGAAGCAGGCTTTCCTTACTACCATAGACGATATTTCCATCCTTGTCATGTGATAAAGCAAGAGTCCAAGTTCGCGCTTCGACAAACCATCTCACATGCTGATGTTCAACAGAATCTCCTCTGTGCTTATGGGAGCCGATATTGTATCGAGTAGCTCTCACTGCACCAGTTGTTGAAACCATCATCCAGAGCCAGTAAGCATTGTCTTGAAACTTGTCGAGTGCTGCCTTGCTGACGTATTTGAGAGCTTGAGCTGTCACGTGACCGTTACGTATGGAGAGATTGTCAGCCTCGGTTGTGAAGTGATCTCCCGATGGCAGCTGAAAGCGTACGCGTGACCCCGAGCGAATAGCGGACACTAATTCGTCACGTGACCCGGCAGTGGCTTTTCCAGACCCATCATGGGTGTAGATTTGCTTCCAGCACGGGTCTTCGTACCACTCGCAACTCACTCTGTCACTCTTGTGACTGCGTGACTTGTGAGTCCCAACAGTCCAACTTGATGTGTCACGGGTTCCATTTGTTGTCACGACCATAAATCTCCAGTATGGTGTTTGGGGAAAGATGAGCTTGTTGTTTTTCATTTTTGTACCGAGACAATCGAGATGCTGGCCAGAAACTACATTGTCTTTTACCTGTAAGTTCTGGAACTGAAAGAAATGTTCTTTGTTGCTTACACATCGAAAATCGTGGCCAGCGATGACAGCTTCTCTTAGGGCTTCAATTCCCCACCCGTCAATCATATTTCCATTCTTGTCGTGCGAATAGAAAACATCTTGGAATTGTTCAGGCTTCACAAACCATTTAACAGCCACTTTATTTGTACTGTTACCACGGAACAAAGATGAGCCCACGTTGTACCGAGTAATGAAATTAGCTCCAGCGGTATTTACGGTGGACCATGACCAGTAGGCGTCTTCCTCAAATGTGTTCCATGATGCTTTGCCGACGTGCTGTAGAAGTTGTGCATGCAATTGGTCGCCCTTGTCGTGCACACTATCCACCTCTGTGATGTAATCGTCTCCGATCATAACTCGAATACGCGCACCCATAATAGCGGACGCCATGATACTGCATTTGATCGCGTCGTTAACTGCGTTTCCATTTTTATCGTGTTCGTATGCTTTCGTCCACCGGGAGCTACACTTGCTTACTGAAAAGAAAAAAGATCCTGCTTACACAACAACCGAAAAGACGCATCTCACTTCATCAAGAGGAATAATTTTACTTGTAGCTTACAGCCCATCTCTATATACGGTAGTTATTATTTTAAAATATTGTCGTCATCCGAGCATTCATTGATTAGTTCACCCTCTCTATACTTGGTACTGCAACAGCACGTGTTTAACTACACTGTATTTCCTGTAATGTGGGTATTTGGAAGGAGTATGTATGCATATAAGCATGCGTGTATGTATGTATGCACCTTCTATTTGTATTTACATTTGTGCATGTATGTGCATGTGTGTGTGTTTATATGTATGTATGTATGTATGTATGTATGTATGTATGTGTATGTGTGTTTATATGTATGTATGTATGTAATAATTTGAAAGATAAACTGGTACAAATGGTAAAAACTGCGACCTAGGTTTCACGCTATGCGCGATCAACAGGCTACAATTAAGGTGGTTTAAAGTTTGTCTCGTAAACCTTGTTCTAATTCTCAGGATGGCGACATTTGCATAAAAGTTCAGATCTTTTGTGTAAGAGTGATTTTAATTGCAGGTCAATACAAAACTGCTCCTAGGATGGTGCCTTTCAAATTTTTAAAGTTTTATAATAGCTCGGCATCGAGCACTCTGCATGCATGTATGTATGTATGTATGTGTGCATGTATGTATGTATGTATGCATATATGTATGAATGCATGTATGCATGTATGTATGTATGCATGTATGTATGAATTCATGCATGTATGTACGTATATGTAGAAAGGTTTCAGACTTCAGTATTGATTCATTGCTTTATTACTACAGCTCTGTTTCGTATGGTCAAAGAATGACCACACTCTTCAGGCAATTGCAACGAATGACCGTTAAATTTGAATGCTGGCGGTATATCTACAAATAGTTGCTAGGTAACAGTTGTATCAGGTGATTCTAAAGTTCTTGAGTGTATGTTTGTTTCGGTGACGACATGGACTTGCTAGTTCATTGCGTTTGTTTAAACTGCATAGATCTTTCTTACATATTATTACAAACTTCTCGTATAGACATAGGTTACATTTCTTAGTGATTTTCTTAGCACTCTTTGCAAACCATTCTTTCAAGTCACATTAGAAATATATATACATATATACATACACGAACACAGCTACACATGCGCATACACACATGAGATGCCTAACGCATACAACGGACACTTATTCATAGTTGCACCTCGTCAGAATCGTCTTCATCCATAGAATCCATCAAAACATCAGGAACAGGATCTGCAAAAGATGTATAATAACATAAAACCGATGGCACCTAAATGCTAAAATGCTGCTTTTTATGGACGACAGAGCACAGGACAGATATTTCAGTATTTAAATCCATTGATATTTAATAATAATATTTCAAATCATCAACGGCGAAATACCAGATGAAATACATTTAACACGCGTATTCCAATGTCATAATGATATACCCTTTTTGTAAGCACCTCTCGGTGTGTGAAACACCTCGAAGGTGGTTTAAGCGACCCCCCCCCCCTCCCTCCCCACTTCGCACTTGTGTTGGGTCTTTCTATTGATGGCCAAGCATTTTTCTCCATTCATATATCCCAATCATCTCACAGGCGCGCAGTTTTACAACTGGTGGTTAGGTCAGAGGGTCACCACTTTCATAACGACAGAGAGGCTAAACCCCGACTTTCAAACCCTTACCCATATAGTTATTGAATTCAGTGGTAGCCCTTTCATACACCTCGACCAAAAGTTGTAATCCTTTCCTATACCTTAACGACAAATCAAAATTACTGTGATAATTATATACCCCCTCTATCTTCTGTATGCTGTTCGCTAGTACATACTTTCTTTTGAAATTTAACTGTTTCAATTTATTGTACTGAAAGCTCTCCGCAAATCTTTCCGGTCTAATTTAATACTCTTTTATATACTGATATTTAGTGGGATAAATACTCAGTTTTGCTACCCTTTACTACATAAATAGCAATATGACATCCATTTTGGACGAAGCCCATGCCCACGCCCATACCGTCACCATAGGGAGTACCCCCGGGCTAGATTCAGACACAAGTTGCAAAATTGCAAAATTCTTGTTGAAATGAAACTTGATGGATTTGTCACTCGTTCAACACCGATTACATATAGGACTTCGGTTTGGGTTTGGTTGTCCCAAGATAATTTACAAGTGAAATGTGTCTCAAACTGAGTTTTCCAGGTTATTTGGTGAGTGGAAAAGAGAGCCAAAGAAATGATAGAAAGATGATGAAGGTAAGTTGGATCTGAGCATCACTTTGTAACAAGATTGAACACGTGCACATCAAAGAACTCGGTACTAGAATGCCTTCTCAATTCATTCTACTCCAGTTTAAGCTACAGCCACGAAACAACACCTCTGTGGCATTGAATGAAAAACCCAACTGAAAAGTATTACTCCATCCAATACCTCTTCTTCTAAACTGTGTGTGGTGCGTTGCACCTGGTGTGTGGTTTGAACGCATATTATGGGCTACCATGAGCCTGGCAGGTAGAATCAGCGGTCTTTCCCGCTTGGACACGAGAGGGACATCTTCATCGTCCATGACTGGTGTAGACGTTCTATATGGTGGCTTGGGGCTCGTCCGAAAAAACCCTGCAAAAATGTCAGAATCAGTTTGGGACTAGTGTGGCTTTTGTCAACTCGTATCGATCATAAATAATACTGTCGAAGCCCGTTGATACGGACACCCAAGGGACAGAACAAATAGTCCGTACTATAGAGGTCGGCATTTTACCAGGACCTAGTGAAGTGTCCGTAATATAGGAGAGGTGTGTCCGTACTACAGAAGTCTGTTTTAAGCATTTTTGAGTGTATATCTATCAGATACAACACAGTTTTAACAAGATATTTTAAAACTACTTTCTTATGTGTTTGTGCCGAGCGTCCTCACTAAAACAAACGGGCTGCTTGATACTTATAAAACGGAGGTCTGCCGCGTTAGTGTGGTCGGACAAAACGTAAGATCTGATCAACATGATGACATGAACATAATTATGCATGAACGAAATAGGAAGAATAAATTAAATGTATTGACCGTACCAAAAAAGATGGCGGCTGTACATTTAACCACAACACCTTGCGAACCTATCACAACGAATAGGCACATAGAAAGCCATAAAGTTTTACGAAATTCGTCCCTGAACTAAAAACGTTGTGAATGCTAGGTTTGAAGCTTTTAGGACTTTTCAGTGCATTTTTAGGGTTTTCGTGCGCTAAAATTAAAGGTAAATGTACTAGTCGTCACCTTCTTGGGATGGTCAACTTCGGCATTTATACACAACAGTGAAACGATAGTCGATAACCGTTGATGAAACTTTGTCCAACTCTCATCGCTCAGTTCTCTGGACTACAAGGAAGGTCAGGAAGCTCCCACCCGTTGTGTCGATCCCTGAATATGACTCACCTGGCTTTTGAGAATTCCCTTGTCTACATCCGCCCGAGTCTAACGTCATTGCTTTTAAGTCCCAGTCAAAATTCTCCTTTGAAAGTTGCATCTCTTCCTACAAGGAGAATAAGAAATGAAGCAGAAAATAAAAGTTGATATGTTATGTTTTTCGCCGTGAAAGATCTTTCACCCTCACGGCGCAAAACATAACATATCAACTGTTAGTTGATCAGTCCCATCATTTGGCCTACTCGCCGACGTAGAAATTGAACCTAGTTTTTTTAAAAACTAGTCTACCAGAAGCAGAAAATAGTTAGGTGTCATATAATCGGTACAGCGGATTTCTAATTAAACACTACACCAGAGCATAACACACTACACAGTAACTTGGGAATGAAATGCCATCGGACTACTCCATGACAATTCAGTGACTGTTTCATGATTATTCCATAACATTACACTAATTTTCCTTGACTTGTTAAAACAGGCCAATTTCTACATTATTTTAACCAATGCCTCTTGCACAAGTGACATTTTTTTCGCAATGTCTTGAAGTATATTTTCAAACTATTAACACTTGGTATAGTTGGATGAATAACTTCATAATCCTGAAGTGAAAAACACTTTGCAAGTAAAATGAAAGAACTTGTTAAACTGACTTATTCTGTTAAGTACTTGGGGTAAATAACCATCACACAAACGACAATGAAGCAAAAACGTTTGCCTGTTTTTGCACTTCGATAGTCATGGACCCGCCATCTTGGATTATGCCATATTTTTGTTTTGGTTGTTGACCGCGTATAGCCTGGGAACGGCAACTCACCGACGTCATAATCCAAGATGGCGGCACATGACTCGCTTCTCGATTGTGTGATTATGGCTTCCAAAAACTCCACTGAAAAATTGGATATAACAAGTTCGTTCATTTTGCTCGCAAAGTGTTTTTCATTTCAGGATTCCTTTAAGTATTTCAAAACTACATAGTAATCTTATCGAGCTTGTTCCCGCAGGCAGTAATCAATGAAAGCCCCTTACCTCGGCTCCTGTATATGAGCGATTCCAAACGGAGGAGTCAGACGAAGACAAGCGGCTACTTGATGGTGAATTCGTTACATCTGCACCAAAACGTAATCTGTACGTCCAAAATAAAATTAGTTGTACAGAAATATGTCTGTAAAAGCCGATTTTGACGATGCGATTGTCGCATACGACTTGTAGTACAGGATTCTGTATATTGGACCGTGCGTCAGTCGTATACAAGTCGTAGATAGATTTACACGACACGATTTATACGACACGATTTTTCGTATACGACAATCGCATTGTCTAAATCGGCCTTCAAAATGAAATTACATCATTGGAGAGAGTGGGAATAATTGTTATAATTAATCAAACCTTCTGATTCAATTTTCATAGAGACTTTGTTCAAAGGCGAACGAAAAATAAACTTGCCTGGAATATTATATTTGCAGGAAACTAATTTCTTGAAATACTTTACAGTAACTACCATAAACTATAGGGTATAATCCCCTGTAAATTACTGAAAAATTCACGTTTACCAATTACAGTCACCGCAAAGATCTGAACTACATTCAACCATCAATTTCATAACAGCACAGGAGATGGGGAGGAGGCTAAGTATAAATTGCTTTCGTTACGTACAGCAAAAAGGTGAGGGTCGCACGGCCTAAGAACAGGCCAAAGAGTAAGACCACAAGGAGCCTCTTGCTTTCATGGTGATGACGTATTAAAGGAGAAATCAAAACTCAATTAACCACTTTACCTTCTACTCTTCCTTCGCTGCTTTTGAAACAGATACAACCAGAGCACGTAAAGGGCGGTACACGAGGTCAGGAATGCACACATTGCGCTCACAACCAACAGAGCCCTGCACTTGTTACTTGGATTGCACCTTGTGATTGTGTTAGAACTAATATCAGTATTGTCTCTAATTAATTGGATTAGAACTAATACTAGTTTCATCTCTGAGGATGAACAATTTAAAAGTTCGAAAATGTTCAGATAACCTTACTATAGAGGAGGGGTTGGCGCAGTGATAAGATCTCTGCCTCCCAACCCTAAGGTCCCGGGTTCAATCCCCGGCCTGGTCGAGGG
>JANVCJ010093660.1:0-10190 GCA_026413505.1 Epizoanthus ramosus
AAATACATAGTTATTACATACTTACTTACATACCTACATTCTACATACATATATATGTACATACACACAGACAGACAGACATATATGCATACACATATGCATACATACATACATACATACATACATACATGTATACATACATACATACATACATACAGACAGACATACATACATACATACACACACACACACATACATACATACATACATACACACACATACATACATACATACATACATACAGACAGACAGACAGACATACATATGGTACATACAAACATACATACGTACATACATACATACATAGTTACATACATACATGCATTCATTCACACTTACCTACATACATACATACATGTACATACATACATATATATATATATATATATACATACATAGCAACCTGTCATGTGAACCCTGTGCACTGCATCAGTTATGACATTCAGGTCCATAGCAACCTGTCATGTTAACCCAGACTGGGCACTGCATCAGTTATCACATTCAGATCACATACCAAGGAGGTACAATGCATGTCCCTGCACAGGTAATTGAGATTGGCCAAAAGGGTCAACATATTGGGAAAATGGAAAATGTAATGATATCACATCCTGAAAATTTTCTTTTCTTTTGTTCGATTACATAGTTCATTAAATCGGATTGAATTTAATTAGACCTTGTTTCAACTTTGGCCATGGTCAGGGATAATAAGTTCTTGGCTACCCTTTCAGTGTTCTACTGAGGAACTCAAAACAACTTGTGCTCTTGCTGATAAGAGTAAGCTAACATTTGGTGTTGTTGTGTTACTATAGTACAATATAATAATATATATCAAACTATGAACACATGCACAGTGTCAGTGATTTTTTGTGATTATGACAATGTATGTCTAATATCAGAAAATTGTATGATGCATACAATTACTTCAGGTAAAGTCCAAAAAGTTGTAAATCCCCCTAAATAAAATTAAAGTAAGTAACATAATTTGCCAGAGGCCACTATGGATTCCTGGTAGATTTCACAATGGATTCTTCCCTCAAAAGTAATGATCCCCCAAAAGTAGCAACAGCCAGCCAAGGGCTACTACATTTGAAAGTAATGAGGGTCGTTACCTTGTGGACTATTGTATTCATGGTTGAACCTGTTGAGACAAGGCAGGTAATGCTCACTTCTAACCACAAACTACTCAAAATTTGTCATATAAATGAAAATTGTCCATCAGGTTGCATTGCGCTTTGATACTTATATTTGACAATGATGTTATTTTTTCAGGTTTTTGAATTTGGTTCTAAGCATCATCCTGATTTGGCCTTTCAATTTGTTGGGTGTTGAAATGTCTGTGAAGGACTTTGGTTTCTTGAGAGTTCAGGGTCTCTATATAGCATGGAAGAAGAACAGAGACATGTATTTGGTATGTACATCTGATATCCAAACCTGCTGCTTTCTAGCCCATTATGATTTCACCTCCAAAATCAACACTTCTTGTCTCAAGATATATCTTAATGGCCAAGGCCAGAACCAAAACAGTTCAAAAACTATTTATAACCCCTTCCAGTGTCAGGTTTATAAAACACATCTCCACCCAAATTCGACTAATCCCAGATACAAATTCCCATTCACTTGGAGCTCACTAATTGGTCAAGATATTTTTAGAAAAGCCATAAAGCCATAAAGGTAGCCATCTTGGATTTTTTATGACATAATGTCTCCAGTTTGCTTGAAATCAATTAAAAAAACACATATTGGCCTTAGATTAGCTAGATCTTACTCTCTGAAGAAGGAGACATTCGCCATGCTCCAGAAACTCGGAGTTAGAGTTTTAAAGCAAAGCTTTCCTTATTATTATTATTTTATATATATATGTATGTATATATACATACATATATACATACATATATATATACATACATACTATCATTTAAACAATTTAATCTTATTTTATAATTATATAAAAGTATAAACTTATGTCACAAAGAGTTTTGAACTGCAAAAATTACAGAGCAACATGATTATGGTGTGATACCAGGATGGGTGCACAAACAGGATTGATTGATGGTGATACAAAATACATGTCTTGTTTGTATAGTTGATTGCATTGAGGGTAATGAACTGGTGGAGACTGATGATACATGCATGAGAATCCTGAGTGAGGCAAAGAACTTCCACCTGCTGCCTGAAAGGAGAGACAAGATTCATTTCTTATCTGAGCCCCGCAAGATGGACCATGAGGCCATGATGTACCTGATTGGTGGAGAGATTCACAGCTATGTGTTCAACACAGTGGAGCGATTCAACTTCGAGACACAAGTGTGGGATACTGTGACCCCAATGCAGAAACAGCGTGATGGTGTAGGTGTCACCACGTACAGTGGGCTCATATATGCTGCTGGTGGTATGTACAGTGTATTCAGTGTCTTAATTAAGAAGCACATTATTAATTATATAGAAAGAGACTGAGATTTGAAAATGGACCAAATTTTCTGAGATTCCTGTTTCTTATCAGACCTTACATATGCATCAATATTAAAACTGTTGGAGTACAGTTATGAAGTGCAAACAATGAAAGCAGGACAACTGAAGTCTTTAAAACATTATAATATTATAACTTTAAATTGGTTACTAAAGAGCGTTATGGAACCTGGACATGGACTTTGTTTATTTAAAGGTTGTGATGGAGATGTTGCCCTCAGTTCAGTAGAATGTTACAATCCTGTGACAGACAAGTGGATGTTTGTTCACCCAATGACATGTGGACGACATGCCTTCAGCCTAGTAGAGCATGATGGGTGGTTATATGCCGCTGGTGGCAGTGACTTCTCCCGCTCAGAATATAACACTGTTGAGCGCTATGATCCAGTCAGGTAAAGAAAACTTTTTTAAGAAAGCTTTAATTTATTCAAAATTATTATGTTCTACACTAATAACTAGGTATCAAACACATTTTACAATTATAACTTATCCTGCAGGCATAAGGGGAATTAGTACTGCAACCTCAGATTTTGCATTCATTTATTTTCAACCAGTACTTTAAAATTGTTTGAGAATCTACTGGGTGGTGAAAGGGACCACAGCGTCCCCCTCTCATTGTCATTTAACTTCAATTAGCAAGAAATGAAGATGGTTATTACACTTTTTCCAAGAGGATCCTTCAGCCTCCTTTCCCTTTAGACTAAATGTTCTGATCACTGTTTCAAAACAACAACAAATTAAAGAACCTGACTGGTCATCATGTATCTAAGGGAGGGTTCATTATTTATTGAGAGGACCGGGTCATGTAACTTGAACCAAACTTGTCTATTTTTTCCAAAGCCCGTCTTGAATTTCAAGCAATTTTCAACACCAGTCAGAGGTTCCTAAAACAATTTCAAGACCCTGTCTGAGATCTCGTCAGAAATGTCCAATCAAATATAAAAACCGAGGCCATTTTGCACTTCTGTATTATTTTTTCAAAGCCCATCATTTTACGGCAAAAATCTTTCAAGACCCGACATTTTTCAGCCAAAAAAAAATACAAGACCCTGTCTCTTTTTACATGACCCAGTCATCCCAATAAATAATGAACCCTCCCTATGTATAATACCATATTTCCTCTATTAAGCCCCTAGGGGTTTATTTATTTTCAGAAAGTGCTAGAGGCTGGGGGCTTAATAGAGAAAATATAGCAATTAATATATAAAAGTGTAGGAATTGCTTTAAAATTTTTAAAAACATTTTTAAAAATTCTAAACATTTTATCAATCTTTAATAGCAAACAATTCCTTAGAACCTTTTATTCCGCTCTGCACATACATGTATTGAGCATTCTCATGGATCTAGTGAACTCCACATTGTTTACTCATAATTAATGTATAAGATGTGGAGAAATGTCTGTTGATTATCATTTATTTTCTCGTCAGAGATGTCTGGGAACCTGTCACTGCTATGAGTACCACTAGAGAAGGGGTGCAGCTGGTCAGTCTGGATGGTGCTGTCTATGCCATTGGAGGGGATAATGGTGTGTCCATACTTAACACAGTGGAGAGATATGATCCGCGAATAGATCAGTGGAGTGTCTGTGTATCTATGGGGTATAGGAGGCGATATTTTGGCGCAACAATTCTTAAGAACAAAATTTATGTGGTTGGCGGTAGTGACTATGATGAGGATCATAACTCAGTCGAGTGCTATGATCCTAGAATGAATCGCTGGTTGTCTTTGCCACCTTTACTTATGCGCAGAGAAAGCCCTGCTGCCGCAGTGCACGATGACAAACTATATGCATTAGGTGGAGCTTATATGAATTCAGAGAGCAACACAGTGGATGTCTATGACCCTCTCTCCAACAAGTGGGAGCCATTTATTCCAATGACCCGGGCACTGGAAGGAATGGGAGTAGTTGTTGTATGAAGAGAACAAAAAGGGTTATTACTCGATCAGCCACTATAGTCCAGTAAGACTTTAAAATGATAATCTGTTCTTAAGGCTGACCACACCATATGTTATACATGTGCTGCGTATACAGCTATTGTATACAGTCTAGTACCAACTACCAACTTTTGCTGCAATTATCTTTTTAGATTTCCGCTGCAATAGCATTTGTAGATCTGATTCTGAATTAACTTCTGGTAACAATCACACAGCTTATGTTCATTTGAAAGGCTTTTTCTTGGGCTTATTTTAGGGGATGGGAAGCTTAACACCTGACCTGTATTATTAGTGATTTTTTATCTTAGAAATGCAGGTTATACTTCAAGTACATTTTCTACTAAACAAGAGTCAGAAGCAGGCTTATCACTGGCAGGAAGGGAGGGGGGGGGAGGTTAAATTCTATTCTTTTGCAATTAATTTGGATCAGAAATATAAAGTATTGCTGCATATTGGGCTTAATATAGTTTTGCTCTATTCTCAAAATGTGCCTACAACTATGATCATGGTTTTTATGTTGCTTTGAAATAACATGACCATGATATATAATAATAATAATAATAATAATAATAATTATTATTATTATTTATAATTTGTTGCAAGTTTTCAAGTCTCAAGATAAAAATTATGCTTTTTATATATTTACTGCACAGTTAAAGGTTGTTTATCAGTACAAATTCCAGTTGCCCAATTATGCAAACACCAGCTCCCACAACCGACAACAAACATGTGACACAGGCGAGAGGCTCTTGACCAAAGCCGTGGTTCACAGAGGCTTCACTATCAAGGAAACTTAATATATTTTGTGTTCATGAGAAATTTATATCACTGAAAATTAACAACTGAAGTAAAAGATATATTAGATGGTGCTTTTACTACTGTTTTCCTTGTTTGCAATGCTAAAGATTCCGATGATTTTCAATTGCAAACTCGACTGCTGACCAGACATGGCAAAACACACAACAATATCAAATGCCTAATGTCTGAAATTTAAAATGAAAAATGTAAAAGAAAACATTTTACATTGCATTTTCAGAAAAAAAATGCTCAAGCTTCCCTCTAAATGGTATCATTTGTAAATACATATTGTCAAACCATTGTTAAAAAGAGATTATACACTATTTAAATAACGTAAAGATAATAAAGTAATAAAAGTAAAATAAAATAAAATGAAGTAACTTATTTAAAAAAATATAAAACTTAGAATATCACTGAATATTAGTGACCAGTCATTTTTATTCATTCTTCTCATTTTAGTTCATTATATATGCCAGTGGCAGGTTCACATGTGGGGGCAGATACCAGTACGACGTGAAAAGCTGTTAGTACATAAATGTTTTATAAGTTAAAACTATGCAAGCAATTTATTTCCAGCTATATATGGCCTGTATATTATATGTAGTGAAAATAACTAACTCAAAGTAAACATTATTTTGTTCTAATTATTAAAGCATATCCTTGAAACCTAAAAGTATTCTGATTTGTTTGTAGTGAGATAAACAAAGGCAGATATAGGGAAGATAACTGGTAATGATCGAGACATTTCAGCCTGATATCTGAAATAGTTGTTACAATTTAATGAATCAGTTTTGATGTGTCTGGGGTTTAAAGGGTCAGCAGCGATGACCCATACTACATTGACAGAACAATTTTTGTTATTCTTTAAAAGATTCCTAAAACTTGTTTAAATCATGGTACCAACATTTGATTCTAAAATCAAGAAACACCCAACAACCATATTGGGACCAGCAATGTTGGCTGATGTTGCATGAAGTTTGAACATGCCCAAACTGATCTAATTATGCATAGACTCAATATTTCATTTGTTCTTGGAAATGTTGGATTATAGTATAGAATAGTATAGACTGTACAGTATGGTAGAGAACAGTGCAGTACAGTATCTAGCCATCAGTTTAGAATAGAACAGTACAGTATAGTACAGTGGAGTGCTGAGTACAGTACAAAACAGCACATGCAGTATGCTACAAAACAGAACAGAACAGTACAGTACAATACATTACAATACTTATATTTTATTGAACAGTATAGCGTATAGTATGGCTGGATATTTTTGAGTCCTGTAGAATTTTGCAAATGATGAGTAAAAAATATCCAGCAATACAACACATTACACTGTTCAATAAGAGATTTATTACACAGCTGCATTCAGGATATTCCAAACATCAAAATCCCCTGAGCAAGGTTTGCTGCTTTTAATACTTACTACAGATAACTATATACAAAATAACCAACCTACAGTATGCATGTGTGATATCTGTACTCGTTCCAGTGCTTCTTTTACAGTTATTTGGACTCTATACTGACACAGTTGTGTAACAAAGCACAGCTACAGTACAATATCGGTTGTGGAACCAATGAAAATGCTAGAAATCCAATAGAAAACTTAGTACAAATCTGTGAAGTTTTTTGAAATATAATTATGTGTTTTATTTCCAACATGTGAAATCCAAATTATGACATCCACTGTAATGGGAGATGCACGTAATGTATATATATGACCATGCAGGTATAGCTCCATCATCTATCACTGCTGAATTTATTATTCTATTTACAAACCGGCATGAATAAATAACCAAGGCCTATAGATCTGTATGGTCAATAGAGCTTGAGATGACCTGTTACTTTGTCAACCAGTTCAAGTGGACCTGTGGAAGTGGCAACATTGCAAATTGTCATTTGTGTGTGTTTGGTTATATGAGACAGCAGATAGTGGTGAGGGTGGGGCAATAGCCATTTCTTGTCAAAGGTTGTAATTAAGGTAACGGAGGGGTATAATATGATTCCTGAGGTATCTTGTTGCCTTGTTGTCATTGTTCACATCATTGTCTACCCAATCTGTTGCACAGACAGGACTGGTCAGACACAAGGTGTACTACTGAAAGACTGTGCTAAACTTTGGCTACAGTAGTACACACAAAGAGGTACCATAATGGATAGATCAATGTACTGTACTAACTGCTACGTTACTAAAAGTAGTAATACTTCAAAAAAAATACTAGTACTACTGTTAGTAGTAGTTCTTCTACTGACAGTGCCATAACTGCTGCTGCTGCTGCTGCTGCTGCTGCTGCTGCTGCTGCTGCTGCTACTACTACTACTACTACTACTACTACTACTACTACCACTACTAAGTACTACAAACAATTATATTCTCTCCTCTCCTCTCATATCTTCTCATCACCTATCCTATTCTAGTCTAGTCAAGTCTAGTCTTGACTATATATAGTTGTCTAGTCAAATCTAGCATTGTCTATAGTTGTCTGGTCTAGTCTTGTACAGTATATAGTTGTCTAGTCTAGTCTAGTATTGTATATGTTGGCTTGTCAGTTTTGATTACTGGCACATTGCAAATGTTAGAGCTAAATGTGTCCAGCACTACAAGAAACTTGGCTGTGTATCCTACTTTACCTGGGCCAACTCCTAGAACTGTTTTTGAACCTGGTGCAATCTGCGTTCTTCCAGCATCTCTAATTAGACAAGTTTCTAGGCCAAAGCTACGTGCCTTTAAAACAAGTTCTAGTCTAGAAAAAAGAAAAACAGATTAATTGGTTATATACCTCACCACTGAGGAAAATTGGACATTCCAGGGGAGAGTGAAGGTCCTAAGACCAACATTTTAAAGGAAACCAAGGACTACAGAAGATTATGTTACTTGTTTCGAGAAGCCTAGATGGTGGAAGATAGAATGCATGAAAACTGGGACGAGGACAAAAAATAGCGAGAGGGGGGAGGTGACAAGGGACAAGGGGAGAGAAAAGTATTCTGATTCATCAGTCAATTGAAACCAACTTACAGACTACTCTCACTAGGAGCTTTCACTACTACTTTGGGGCAGGCTGACTCCTCCCATTGCTTTAGTGCCTGCAAAATAACGTGGAGATTGTGCCGATTGTATTAGCATGTTTTGATCTTTGTATTGATCACCAGAGAGATCAAACTCTGACATGCTAGCTATAGCTAGGAGCTTGTCTATTGTCTGATGTGTGTGTGACAGTGGACAATTACCAATATATACCATGTTTGTGAATTCGGAATTTGTCAAGCTAAGAGTTTGCCTTGAGTTCTCCCCGACATGACACTGTAAACCAGTCTTGGTGACTCAGTAGCTGCTATGTGATTTTCAAAAGGTGTCATTGGTTTCAATTGATTCCTGCTTGAGGCAGTTTGTTTTTTTCTTCATGTATTAATGTATGGTTTTAAACATACACTGTAGGCTGTGACTGATATTTAAAAATACATGATTGTATGCATGCTTGAACTTAAATTTGTGTTTTTCACCATGTAGGAGGAAGATTCTAGCTCACTTTTCATGGATTAGCCCTTCAGTTGATGTTTCATGAAATGTGAACACTATAATTCAACCTTAACTTTGTGGTGAAAATCATAACATAAAGTTTTAGTTGCTCACTCCCATTATGCGACCTATCTACATGTATACTTGCTGACATAGAAAACATGTCAGTAGTAATTTGTTCTGAAACTAGTCTACCAGAGTTTGCTCATGTCCCAGCCTATGGTTTGTTGTCTAATTGATACACAATTCAAATGACTTGTAAATATGATTATGATATACAACACCTTTGGATTAGTTCTCAGGATTTGCCTGTACAGTCCAACAGCAGCGTGTGAACACTTCAAGAACACAAGCACATAGAAGCAATTAACAGATATCCATTTAACTGTAGCCACTTACAACCATTACAGTGCCGTACACCCCATGCCAGGGGTATTTAATAAATTTTCAAACAAGAGGAAATGAGACCTGTTCAAACCCTTACCCTTTAATATAACAATTCATCAAAATGGTACACCTGCCATACCCCTATGAACAATTTAATGACACCCTTTCCTATACCGGTACCCTATGCCTTAAAGAAAAGCTCAAAACAGGAGAGAAAGTAAAACAAAATATATTGAACCGATTCAATTAAAAAATAACAAGTTTTCTGTAAATTAATACATTACTTGCCTTTTATATACTACCAGCAAAAAACTTATCTTTCATTTAAATCCCAACAATAGAACAATAGCCAACTATAAGGATTACCATCCAGACGAGTTATTGTGGTCATTGATGAGGTTGGTTTTTTGTTCTCTTTGAAAAAATATCATCAAGATAATATGTCATAGAAGCATAATTATATACCTGAGCTGCAACCTTTCCTTTGCCCATGCCTAAGTCTTGCCTTACCACCAACACCATCTTATGGTCACCGTACTCTCCTGCCATGTAAGTCACTTGTGACTGTTGCAAAGAAACATAGAGTCTAGCACAATTGCAACACAAGAAAGAAATATTCAGTTGAGAGTCTATGTGTTTGAATTCTGGGGATTTCCTGATGAACTTGATGACATCTGCCATGCTCTGATCAATGTTGTCCAAAATCAGTTAGGGGGGCCACAGGACTTTATAATATTACAGTTTTGTACCATTTTTGACACAGTTGCATCAATTTTCAACACATTATTTTCAATTGATTTTCACTAATTTTTGTTTGGTTCTTGCTGATTTTTGTTCATGGTATTGCAGTTTAGGCATATAAACAGGTACTTTTTATAAATTTCAATCCAGTCGCATATGTGACTTTACACTTGCCATGCAAAATATATATAAAGTGCTCAAGCATCACCTCAGTGTCTTACATGTAGTGTCTGGTGCCAGTTGCAGTGTCAGGGGAAGGATCGCAGAGTGGGGATTTAGACATCAAAGGTTTTGAAAACTACCAATCAGCTGTAGACCACTTGCACTGACTGACTTAGGGTAAGGG
>JANVCJ010093671.1:0-10189 GCA_026413505.1 Epizoanthus ramosus
CTTGGGAATTCACGAAACCATTTATCTTCTCTTTCATTGCGTTTCACTTCATTCAGCCGCAGATAAATGAACTATTTGAAACTCCATTCAGTTTTGTCTTATTTAATACCCATAGTAAATTGTTGTTATTCAGGTTATTAGTTTAATTTCAATGACTTTACTAAGGTCAAACACTTTTTCTCCCACCTTTTCATTTTTCTCTGTCACTGATCTTTATTATATAAGATCAGGCACACTTTTGGCACACTTTTGGCGCCACCGTGTTTTCCTGAAATTTTAAAATCGATTCACAGAAATGTAGAAATGTTTTCTATTTAAAAAGCGATTGAAGGCAAAACTAGACATCCCATATAAAGTCTTATATTTTCAAAATGTCATACAAACTTTAATATAATGTGCTTGGGCTGCCTGTGGACCATTCAGCCACACCTTTTAGTTTATGTAAACTGTTCCGTATACAATATTCAGAAATGACAATGTTCAATACATTTTTGCAAAGTGTGGGTCAGTAGAATTAGTCTGGGTAGAGATTAAATAAATGAAGTAAATAAAAACAATTAGACATTTGGATGAAAGACAAGTACAAATTGCTTCGTTGTTGATTTTGGTCATTAATAGGAAATGTCGCATGGAAACTGCTGCAAATAGCGTTTTAAATTTCTTGGGAGGGAGGGGGGAAGAGGCATACTACCAGACTCCTCTCCCCAAACTTCTCTAGGATCGTTTGCGTTTTTTAAATCATTAATGCCATTTTATATAATATTTTAACACGGCGAAATATGTCAAAATAGAACGGAATAAATTTGACTAACCTGAAAGAACATCTCCGGAAGCACACAAAAAACCTAGTGTTGAAATAACAAATCACATGATGAGTTCGAGGGAAAAAATGCACACGTGGAAATCAATGACTGTGTTTATTTAAAAATAAAGGGAATAGAAAACCCCGAGAATGTTTTGGATAAGTATATAGAATAGTTATGGATAAGTATATACTTTGGAAAGAAAATCATGGAATGGACTGAAGTCAGTACTAAACAACACTGCATTATTTTAGGGAAGCGTTCAATCTAATGTTTTAACGTAATTTTTATCTATTTTTATCTATTTTTCACTATTAGTATTTTTATCATTATACAGTCATTTGATTTCGTTCTGAAGATTGTAATATTGTATAATTATTTATTTATCTATGTTATGCGCATTTGATCATAGTTACATGTTAATTTGCGCAATACAAGTATTAAATGTTATTATTATAACACTGTCAAGGAGATTCGACCTGCATAGTCCTTCTTTTTCTACATGTACTATTATACCTATACATATTCAACGAAATATACGAGTTTGAGGCCATCAACTGATCAAGCAAGGAACAAGTGAACAATTTGTTTCTGTGTTCCTTATCTTTTATCTAATTCTTTGATACCTCGGTTGATTTCGAATTATTTGCATCAAAATATGGCTTGATTGAACAAATATCCCGGGTGACAGACAAAAAATCCGCAAGAGGTGTTATATAATTTCAACCCTTTCAAGGCTTATTAAGGGGAGAGGGGGGGGGGGATTTGGGTCCCTCAAGAATTTTCAGACTTCAAAATGTTGCCGTTCCCCTAATCGCAAAATGCTTTTTAGCAACTGTTGCCAGGTAATAGCAAAATGCTTTGACGTTAATTAGATCACATCAGCACTGACGATGTCATCGGAAAATATGCAAATTAGATTTTGCTTTCAGAATTTCTAAAATTATCGAGAAATGGCTCTAAAATGTTTTTTTGGTTATTTCATTTTTTGCATAAAACTTTTAAAAACTGATTTCGAACATCTGTTCCTATAGCAACGATAATTAATTCATTGGCAATTGGTGGTATGGAAACTATTTCGTAGGTTGTGTGCTTAAATTTCTAATCGCTTTGATATTAGTCAGGGGTTCCAAATACCTCACCCTCCCCCGACCTTATGCCTTTGTGTTTCTCAAAATGGTTTATGTCTTTAAGGGTTAAACCAGTATTTAAATAGTTTGGAAAATAGCTGCTTTACACCCACGTACTTTGTTTGTGGGTCAAAACCCAGAACGTAACAACCTTAACGTACCTCCATTATCTTCTCGCGATCCCTGAGGATGCCCTATAGTGTTGAAATAACGAACTACATGATAAGTTGATGTGATTATTGAAATGTTAATAAATATCACCTTGGGATCGTTATTGAAATTGTTCTAAAATCTTAATAAACGACAATCTTAAATTATATATGACAGGATGTGAGTTCGATATAATAAGTGTTTATAGATCCATAACCTGATTTATTGCAGGGAGGGTATATTGAAGCCTGCAAATAGATCTAGGCTCTCTCGGTTCTTTCTCCTTTATTTTTCCCTTAGAGAGCATTCATATTGCTGACTTTGTCCCCGAGTAGTGTTATTTACAGCCTGGGTGATGAAAAGGTTACAAATTTAAACACTACACGAGGCCAAAATAAACGATTTTACCGGTAACAAAATTATGGTATTTCCTAGCCGAAAGCGAAGTTATTCTGAAATAGGTTTCGTTCTTCTGTCTGTGAAACGACATTTCGAAAATAGCAAAACCTGGACAGAACGAAGGATATTGTTACTCCAACGTGTGAAAGAAATCATCAGAGAACAACAGCATTCTACTAACAACAAATAACAGTCTACCATATGGCAAAACGTAATTAGTACAGGTAATCACATGGCTCCGAGTGCAATTTGGAATAAATTTGCACGAGTAGATTTTTCAAAGACTAACAAAATTAATTGAACGAACGTAAGCGAGTTCAATTTGTGGTCTTTGAAAAATGTACGTGGAGTAGAGTTCGTGGAGCACAGTTCCCGGATGACAGTGCCAATTAGTGTTTTAATAGCAGTCATGTGCTATTAAGGATTAATTGCACGCTAAACAACCAATCAGAATCCAGTATTTTTGTAGATGTGCTATTAGTGAAGGAACAGAACAGCTATTGTTAGCCTGGTCAATGAAACAGACTAAAGAACATGCAATAACACACTAGCGGATTGTCCAAAAGCTTTTCCGAGAGAATACACTAAAGCCCAGCGCAATGTTTGTGCGGAGGTATAGACGTGGACAGAATTGTAAACTTGTAAACTCTATGTATCTATGTAATATCCAATAATCACCTTTTTCCTTTTCAGTTACTCAATAATTAATAATTACTATGATTACTACTTTTATGATCAGTTGCTTAGCTTGTGTGGGTTTCTTTCTTTCTTTACTTTTTTTCATTAATAAACTGTCAATATAATTATGTCCTAGTCTCCTCTACAACTGTACGCCATATAAGCCTCTGGCTTCGGCATTACTCATGTATGTACTCAATTTTGGGATACAAATAAAAGGGAAAAAAAAGAAATATAAGAATCTGAATTTCAAGAAAATCGTTTAGAATAACTGAATTATTTCCTCTGTGACTGACTTGCCTAGTTCTTATGATTACGCCCAACGGTAATGCAATACAATTGTATATGTTTACTAAAAGGTGGAAAACTTATTATTTTCACTCAGCTGGAGAAGACTTTTGAAAACCCTGTTCAAGTTTTGTTCGTGTTCCTTTAGTAATCACTGTATTTTATCGATGAGATGAGACTTGGAACGGCAATGATAACATAGTTTCTGCATGGTTGCATTGTTGTTGTTAAAACTTGTAGTAATGATTCAATTACAGGTGTTTTTATCAGTCAGTACAGAAGATGTATTACGGAATTCAACGACAGGCTACAAGATCGAACTACATTTTAAAACCACGCAGTTGGTCATGTATCAGACTTGTATCGTCTTACAATATTAACGCATTTGAATATGAAACCGTCCTTCACGCCGGAATTACTTTTCAAACTCGATTCTATAAAGTAGGACAAGAAGAAACTTGGCTTAAAAAGCAAGGAACACAAACTTCAACTTGTTGATTTTGAACCATGCATGGCCATGTTTTCTGATACAAATAACCAAACAATCGGTTTAAGCGATTACTGTACCGGTCATCGACCTCACCTTTAAACGACCCTTGTTCTTGCTGCACTGTCGCTGAAGTCTTTTCTTTCTTTTCGCTGTGGTTCGATAGTTGATTCTCTTTTCTCTCTACAGCCAGTACTTTGTCTTTAACCCGTGCATTACTATTCTCTGAAGCATCCTCTATTCGCCCAAGAATGCTCTCGATTGAGAACGAAATACTGTTGCTCTTTTGCTGCGCCATGTTGGATTGCTGCTCGCCGGGACAGATGAGTCTGTGTATATATGTTCTGGTTGATATTGCTGACCTGAACGTAGATTTCTCGTACGTTGCGGTCTACTCTGTCCAAGGATTGCTTTTGATCGATGTCGGTGAGTAATTTTCTAAATAGAAAGGCGGTGCTCCAAATACAACGTATAAGTAAATACAATGAAAGCGCTCACAGTGATTGGGTAATTGCCTCTAAAACTGACTAAGTGGAATCAAAGAACGTATTTATAAAGGGCTTGACAGGAATACTTTGATCCAGGGGATTTGGACCAAACGGAAATTAAACAAGAGTTTAAGGAGCCAAAGCTAAGAAGCCTCTTAGACAAAAATTCCATAAAGATGACATATTGGTAATAAACGTTAAGATGTGCCCAGATGGTTTCAAAGAGGGCCGATCAGGAATGCTCAACGCACTATAATCTATATATTCAATACTTAATAATAATAATAATAATAATAACTGTTTTTTTTGTATAGCCACTAAAGAGTAAAGGGTACTATATATTTAAAATATGTATGTTCTCTTTGAAAGTTCCACGGCGTATATTTCAACGTCATTGTAGATGGCTTTTAACGTCTTCAAGGTTGCCCAACCGAATGAACTGCAAAAGTGAGCTTGATATTTGAAAGCAGACTCTTGGATATTCAGTAGTTAGTTCAAATCAATACCTGCGCTACGTGCTGCAATGTTTGTTTGCGTTGTTGCGGCCACGTCTGCCAAGCTGTGAAGCGTGCGCCGTTGCACAGTAACCGACAAATCGTTATAGAAATCACCTGTGATAATGAACCACACAAATAAAAGAAAGTAATTAAACTTGGCGTTTACAAGGTTGTTTTAATTTAGCTGGATTAGTGAGCTCTTTTGTAACCAGCGTTTTCATTGTTAGTCAAGTTAACACTTCAAGTCGTAGCCGATTAATCCCCTCAAAAAGTATTAAAACATTTATTTGTCAACAAAGACTATTTCAAAATAATTAAATACATGTAAACGAATTGGCATATATATTCGTGCATAGTGATGGCTGAAATGAAGTTTCCTGACAAACCAAGCTATGACCAGCTATCTTTTCATGGCCATTCACTAATTTTCTTTATTACTATAATAAGGATGGGATAGTGATCAGAAAATTGTTGTATACTATTTTAAACAGTGATTATATAGATTGTAGTATCGCACATGGAAATATTGGTCTGAACTTGAGAAATCATGAAATGATATAAAATAGATGTCAAGAGAGACAAAGAAAGATGGCCGTCACTGAGCAGCGACAAATGAAGTTGGAGAATGGGACGTGACATGTCAACTTTCTGTAGCCAATTGTTCCTTCACCATCACTCACTTCATTAGAAAATCAATCAAAACTTACCACTTATTTTGATTTATAGACATATTCATCTAATTCAAGTTGGAATGTGAAATCATGATTTGCTTTAAAGAACTAAGTTGTTCCTGAACTAAGTTGTTCCTGGTGAGAATATTTTAATTGTAAACTGTAATCATTACCTGATATACTGGGCTAACAAATTCACATGTTTTCGTTGTCCTATTTTAAAAAGCATTATCGATAAATATATTGACATCAAGCTTACGTATTTTACTACTTATATATAGTGTGACAGGTCAACACGTGTTTTCGCTAGAATAGCAGTTACGAGTTATATCGACTTACGCATGCACGCAGGTAGAATCTTAAAGGTAAACTGACTGCACATGCTATCTTTATTTACACATCTTAGCAACTGATCAATGAACGGCCTATGAAGTATTTACAGATAAAACTCTTGAATATTTCGAATCGGCCCTTGGTGCAAAATTGAAGAATTCGAAGTGAAGTAACCATTACCGGGATCAGTAACGGAATTTGATCGGAAGACTTGGCTTTCCTGTGGTGCGTGCGGGTTGCGATTTGCCTATGGTGCAAGGACATGATCAGAACTAGAAACATGCTCTGATCATATCCTTATACCATAGGTGAAGTGCAACTTATACTGCCAAATATATAGGCTACAACGCACTGGATGTCAAGACAGACACTTATGATTATTAAGAGCTTGATCAAATATCTGAAATCAAATGTTTCAATGGTCATTCTACGTGCAGATATTCTGAACTTAGTACTGGTTGCCGATGCTTTGTATTCTGAACACAGAAACCATATTTTTCTAAACAGGATTTTCGGCCTGAAAATCATCCGCCTAAATTGAATGCTCCGTTACCAGGAAGCCAACGAATTAACGCTGACTAGAGAAGAGCAACATGGTGAACCTATTCAGACAGACGAATGTCTTCAGCCAAGATTTCCACATCAGGCCACATCAGTACTTTAGCATCTATAGTACTACTAGTACATGCTTTGAATTGGTAGACTGTCGAGTAGAAACGGTCACAATAATCAATTTTACAACTCAGAAAGATATGGACAACCGTCTTGGGAAATGTCGATCGGGACGTCTGGAATGAGGAACGTTCGGATCTTACTAAATACTATGCAAGTGGATTAAAGAATCGAGGACAGCGATTCATCAAATAAAACACTAGCATTTTTAACAGACGAAGAAAAAAACACATTTTTTCCCGAGACAGCGTTAGAATTCAGAAGTGGCCTAGATTGATAACGCGACATCAGCAGAAAGAAAAGACTGCAGTATCAATTTTGTCATTGTTCATTTTCAGTTTGTTGTACAATCTCCAGAATTCTATATTTAAATGCGGAAATTCTCCTGGACAAGATGTTTAAAAATTGAGCATTATGAGCAATGAAATGAAAGCTCATGTCATGTATGCCCAGCATAAAGTAGTGCCAATATATACGATGGGTTTATAGCCCTGAACTGCACTGAGGCCACTGAGGTATTCCTTCGGGACCTCCGGATATTTCAGAAGAATAAGATGATATATGGCAGGACGTTTTCGTGAGGATAGAGCTCTTTAACGCTGCATTTATCCCTTTCAGAGCTGAGAGAGGATCGTGGGCGAATGGTTGGGTTTTAGCTGCCCGGGTTTTAGATGATTTATGCATGCATGCAGATCAGAATCATCATTTTTTAAAATTAGCGAAATGATTAAAAAAATATCTGCTGACATCACGTACAAATTTAAAGAGATATTGAGTGACTCCACATAAAGAACTAAACTGCGATCGACAAAGTTTAGAAATTCAATTATGTATGTTTAAGTTGCATTTCGAGTGTCGTTACTACCCTCAATCCTGACATGCAGAGAACTGAATCAGTTGAACTGAATGCACGTGTACATGTAATTGGATGAATAAAATTGAAAAACATGTTCGCTTGATCAACCTATATAACACTCTTCCCCCGGTTTCCCCAAATACAAGTAAATTAAATAATATTGGAGGAAATGCAATTCACCTGCACTGTCATCAAGATTCAAGGTCTTGTAACATAAAGACTACGTATAGTTTCGTGAAATGGATACACGGCGGCGGGTTTGATGAACAGACAAATTCTACTGCGCCTAAGCGAGCATTTCAAAGTTCCTGTTTCGAGATCAGACGGCAGTGTTCAATTGATAAAACGAAATTCGCAACTTCTTGTTGTGTTTCAAGAAAATAAGAGGCGGTTTCAGATAAATTGGCACAGTTTTGTACGTCCGCCAGTTTTCGGAAGTTAAGTGTCGGAAATTCTGAACCATGTCCATGATATCTACTGGCATGGCGTTGAAGCCCGTCTTCAGTTTTTGACTCGGAGGATTTTTAAAATGCCGCTTCTCTGATGTTTCAGCGGAATACCAACTTTAAATGCAAAATCGAATCTAAGCTTCACGGGACTGTGGTTATATGTAATAAATTCTATATTTCATTTTAAAACATGTGTGCGTTTTACAAGTACTTTTACTAGTATAGGCGTAACATATATAAAATATGTAAATGATCGATTAATGATCAATCGATTGATTGATTGATTGATTGATTGGTTGGTTGAATAATTAATTAATTAATTATTTAATTACTTAATATTGTATGCTTTCTTTTGCTCCTGGCGGGCCAGCGATCTAATGTTGCTAAAGAGCTTTTAAACAACTTCTTCTGCGATCCACTCTATAGCTCCCTCTTGATTCTTTCCTGCTCCAAGTCTTAGTAACGTTTTTAGTATGTGGAGTTTTGTATTCTCTGCAACACAGTGCATAAACTGATAAGGTATCAGTCTACTGCAAGAAATGACCCTGAAACTGTAATCAATTTATCGGGGTAATCATACAACAACAAAAATGCCTGTATTCTAACTGCCTGAGAGAAGTGCTCTTCGTTTGAAATCAGAGTGTAATTTTTCTAAATCGAGTACCGTCTGTTTTAAATCAAGTGCAAAAAATGGTGAAATCAAACGCTGATTGGCCAACCAAGAAACATGAGCCAATCAGATCACAGCAATGCGCGGATGACCCTGGGATCGAGTTGGAAACAAACGTTATTACGTACCGCCATAGACTGCGTAGCAAGTGTTTCTGTGAGTTTTCAGAGCAGAGAAAGACCGAAGAACGAGATTTTCGATGATTTGATGCAAGAGAAATGGGAGCGAGCGAAAAAAATGAGCGAGAGAGAGAGGGAGGGGGGAAGGAATTATCGACGATAAATTGAGTCAGGGAAGAGTGGGAGAGGGGGGAAAGGACTCTCTTTATTCCCTTCCATTTCCGCCTCCCCTTCGCTCAATATTTTTTCGCTCGCCCATTTCTCGCGCGGCCATGTGTTCAGCCATGTGTACAACCATGTGTACAGCCATGTGTACAGCCGTGTGTACAGCCATGTTTATAGCCATGTGTATAGCCATGTGTACAGCCGTGTGCACAGCCATGTTTATAGCCATGTGTACAGCCATGTGTACAGCCGTGTGTACAGCCATGTTTATAGCCATGTGTACATCCATGTGTACAGCCCGATGTTTATAGCCATGTGTAAAGCCGTGTGTACAGTTATGTGTTAGAGCCATGTGTACAGCCATGTGTACATTCATGTTTATAGCCATGTGTAAAACCGTGTGTACAGCCATGTTTATAGCCATGTGTATAGCCATGTGTACAGCCATGTGTACAGCCATGTTTATAGCCATGTGTACAGCCATGTGTACAGCCATGTTTATAGCCATGTGTACAGCCATGTGTACAGCAGTGTATACAGCCATGTGTACAGTCATGTCGGTAGCCATGTGTAAAGCCGTGTGTACAGTTATGTGTACAGTCATGTGTACGGCCATGTATACAGCCGCGTGTACAGCCATTAATACAGCCGTATTTACAGCCATGTGTACAGTCATGTGTGCACCATGTATACAGCCATGAATACAGCCATGTGTACAGCCATGTGTACAGCCATGTGTACAGCCATGTGTGCAGTCATGTGTACAACCATATGTACAGCCATGTGTACAGCCATGTGTACAGCCATGAGTACAGCCATGTGTGTAGCCATGTGTACAGCCGTCTGTACAGTCATGTATACAGCCATGTGTACAGCCGTGTGTACAGCCGTGTGTACAGTCATGTTTATAGCCATGTGTACAGCCATGTATACAGCCATGTTTATAGCCATGTGTAAAGCCGTGTGTACAGTTATGTGTACAGTCATGTGTACGGCCATGTGTACAGCCGTGTGTACAGCCATGAATACAGCCGTGTGTACAGCCATGAATACAGCCGTTTGTACAGCCATGTTTATAGCCATGTGTACAGCCATGTGTACAGCCGTGTGTACAGCCATGTTTATAGCCATGTGTAAAGCCGTGTGTACAGTTATGTGTACAGCCATGTGTACATTCATGTTTATAGCCATGTGTACAGCCGTGTGTACAGCCATGTTTATAGCCATGTGCATAGCCATGTGTAAAGCCGTGTGTATAGCCATGTTTATAGCCATGTGTACAGCCATGTGTACAGCCATGTTTATAGCCATGTGTACAGCCATGTGTACAGCAG